>VZTO01025890.1:2535-44450 GCA_013400615.1 Syrrhaptes paradoxus
AAAATAAAAGATATAAAAATTATAATAAGAATTGAAAAAAAAAAAAAAAAAAGATATTAATAGTGAAGTTTGGTTTAAAAAAAAAAAAAAAAAAAAAAAAAAGCCTGTTCCTTGGTTGCTATACGCTACCAAAAGGGAGAAGATTTTTAACTACCAGTCAATAAAGTCCCTTCGTGTTTTTCATGGTAATAGACCTAAAATAAGTTATTTTTACTCACTAGTTATATAGTGCCTCTTAAAATGTCAGTGGCCAGGTACATACTGGGGTCCCTGAAATTCAGAGAGGTGTTTGCTCTCAGGTCACATCCCCCCAGCCCCGTCTCTCTGCTTCCTGGTAGAAGGACAGCCGGGATCCTGCGAGCCCCGTGTGTTTGTATTGTCTGGGACTGTCACCGTGCCAAGGCGTGGGGACAGCATTATCCATTTCCTAGTGGGACTCTGCGTGTCTGTCTGTGCACAATGCTCTGTGTCTGGTCTGTGCTGCTCGCAGGAACGCTTCCTGCAGGGTCCTTGCTTTTATTGCTGCCTCTGGCTGTGTCCAGGAAGCCATAAAGAGGAGGAGAATGTGAGAAATGGTTTCAGTCCTGTGCTGCTCATAAACACTTAACCCAGCTTTCCAAGAGCAGTATTTAATCAAGGGCAGGAGAATATGAAGTCTCTTCCAGCTTGCTTGGGCCATAAAGAAACCCTTTAGGAAGGGTGAAGTGGGGCACACAGAGGAGTGCTGCTGTTTCCACTGGCTGAGGAACTGGCCACAACGATTGTACTTAGACAACTCATGCAGACGTTTCAGTTATATTCTGTTTAATTTGGTAATTATGTGGGTTTCAGAAACTGCCTGTGCCTCCTTTGTATATTCTTTTCATGCATGTTTGAATTATTTGAATGCTGCAACTACAACTGTCTGATGAGAGGGAGAACATGGGAGTCTTGAGAAAGCTCAGAAACTCTGAAAAGCCACTTTGATGTTTTCAGGATTATTTTGTCTAGAAGATGTTTTCAGCTTACTCCTTAAGGCGTGAGTGCTGGAGAAGGCTGATGGCCAGTTTCTTATACTCCTGGAGAAATGTGCAAGTATGGAGAAGATGTAATTTGCTACTTCAGGTGAGACAGAATTGTTTCTTTTCATCAAGATTACTTTTAATAGTTAAGGTCCTGCACCCTGAACTGGAATCAGTGTGTGGAAAAACAGTGTACGGAGCAGAGGGTGTATCTGATGTGCTCAGCCAAGCTGCATTGCTGAGAAAATGAGTTGCAGTGGTTGATACTAGTTGAAATATGGTGCTTAGGGCCATGGGTTAGTGGGTTGGGTGCTTCTGGGTTGATGGTTAGGCTTGATGATCCCTGAGGTCTTTTCCAACCTTACTGATTCTGTGATTCTATGAAAACACCATCCTTTTAGGATGGTGGGTCTAAAAACCCACTTTATTCCTGGAGCAGAAGGGGACCACAAGCACACTGATGTGACTCGTGCTGGAATGCTAAGCCCAGCCCTGCTCCAGTGCTTGTGTGAAGCCTTGCCTCCAGCATCCTGCTGTCACTGGTGGGGAGACGGGGTGCCTCCGGACTCCCGCCTTTCCTGTGGCTTGTTCTGGAAAGGCGCCTGCCTTTCTGTCCCTGGAGAGGGCATGGGAAAGGAAACCAGCCTCCATGAGCATCTCCATCTTCACATTGCATTTGGAGGTGACACCAGTGAGGTGAGGGTGGCACAGAGCTGTTCACTTAGACATCCGTGGGGTAAACCAAGTGCTAGGATGCATGCAGGCAACACCCCAGAGGGATGTGAAAGAGGATGGGCAAAGAAATGTTCAGACCGGAGCTGAGCAGAAGACACTGCTGTAAACACAGCAGTCTGTGTAGACAGGGATGGGTCTGACCCTGCAGAGCTCTGGCTCAGCAAGCAATTCTGGGTCATTGCTCTGCGCTAATTAAATGCAGCTGGGAAACTCCTGGGGGTGTTTCAGTGTGCGTGGGTGCTGCTCTCTTGGGGCAGTCACGGCAGAGCATCGCTTTGTTAGAGCCTTGGGCTGCGTGTGGCCAGATGAACGTCAGCGTCAGGGAAGCAGAAATTGCTTCCATTATCAGCTAAGTGGTTCTGCATCTGCAGACGACACATGCACTGCTTCTGATGACGGAGGGCATGCTGACACATTTCTGGGACGTTAAATACAGGCAGATTCAGCACTGAAGGTAGACGTTTCACAGAAAGGGACAAATCCTGTTGTCCTTACAAGTTCCCTCCTGGGGAAGAGTTGGCTTGCTTGCACAATCCTGTGTGGGGCTTGACTCAGCTTTCTGCGGGACTTTCCTGCACAAGCAGACCCCCAGGTTCCATTTGGGCTGTCAGCAAGTCAGATGCTATTGGAGGTGCGGAAGCAGAAGCAGATGTTACACTGTGCCTGCAGCGAGCTGTGGGGAGAGGAAATGGCCGTGAATAAAAACATCAGCATCTGGCCCGTAGAGACTTACTGGCAGGCAGCAGGCTGACGGCAGGAAAGTCCGGGGTGACAGCAGCGGTTGGTTCGACTCATTGATTGTGGCAGGCAGCTGATCTAAATTCAGCTGCGGTGCAAAGCCCTGGGTGAGGGAAGTGTGAGGGCTGTGAATGTTTGCTAGAAAAATAAACAGCATCATTTGGAGTTAAGAAGGTGCACGAAGCACGCTGGATGTGGGTTGTTGGCACTGAGAGCGGTTTGCTGGAACAGGGAGGTGCTGCTGCCTCTGGGTCCTCAAACAGGGACATGAATGGTGACAACTGGTCTGGATCTTCTCCCCGAACTGGTTCATCCTGCTGTGCAAGGATGTCCCGATCCTGCAATGGGCTCTCGGCAGGGACAGCAGCCTGCGTATACTGGGCAGCTTACGGGATCGGGGCTCTGTCCTGAGTTTAATCCTAGTGCAGGTACCTGCTTTGATGGATGTACCTTTATGTACTGTCTGTGCCTGGGCAGAGAGCACTCGGGAGGTCTCAGCAGGGAACGAGCTTCCTTGAGATCGTCCTACATCAAAGATGCTGAACTCTTTGCACCGGCCGTGGAGTTTGTGTCTGGTTTTTTAATGTCTCTGCGCAGCCTCCAAAGAGATGAAGCCGAAGCATGGCTCCAAGATGTAACTGCAGAGGAGTAGCTGTATTTCTCGGTGCTTACACTAGATCGGTCAGTCCATGTGGCACAAGGAAAAACTGTCTTTAGTCCTTCTGAATGTTGTGTGATCTCCAGGCTGATGGCTGTAGCTCACAGACAGGGTCTTTTCCAAAAGCTGCTAATAGCAATGCTTCTTTAATGGGAGGCTCTAGGTAACTGTGACTGTTGGGAAGATGAGATGATGCCCTGCATCCTGCTGTTTGCTGGGATTTTGCTTGCATCGGTGCCTCGATTGCCGCTTGCCTTGTTGCTGGCAGTCATGCAGGGAACGGACAGCCTCACGCTTCGTGCTGCTGCAGTCGCTGCCCATGGAGGTCGTGTTGTGTTTGCAGTGGCAAACAGTTCCTGACCCAGGCTGTTAGACTCCCAGAATAGTGTGGCGAATAAACAACAAAGCTTTTGCATTTTTTTTTGCAGCCAGTTTCACAAGCCATCTGGTGAGCCTGGCGGTAGGTTTGCAGACGGGTGGAGAGCAGGTTTAATTTCACAGGTGCCTTGCAGAAATCACTGAGAACGTATCTTAGTGAATATTTGTTTCAGAACAACAAAACAGGCAAAGCAGCAACAACAGCAACAGCAGTAAATTTAAAAAAAAAGACCCTGACCCCCATTCTGGACTTCCAGATGTTATTTGTGATTGCTTCTGTAGCAAACAGGAATGAACTGCAGACTGCAACAGGGTGGCAGGGAGCTCAGCAAACAGCGGGGACCTCCTATGGCATTGAACTATGCCCAGGAGGAGACCAGGACAACCCAAATGCCAGGCTCTGCAAAGGGCACGCCTGCTGAGAGTGCTATCCCTTTCATAGCTCTCTGTGATTGCACAGCAGGAGGGAGAGGTGGCACCAGTTTACACCATTAACTGGAAGCCTGTGACCCATGTGCATGGCATCTCCTCCTGTCACCCGTGGCTGAATTTCCAGCAGTTAAATTTGATGGGTTTCTGGGAAACATCAGGTGGTACTGTGAGGCTGGAAAAGCAAGCCAGACTGCTGGAGAGGAGGCTGAACTGTAGTTTATTGTCAGCATTTGGGACTTTTCCCTGCCCCAAGTGTGTCTCCGTGGTTCACGTTCAGCCTGGAGAAGAGAAGGCTCTGGGGGGACTTTCCAGTGCTGAAAGGGGGCTACAGGAGAGATGGGGAGGGACTCTATCGTGGAGTGTAGTGAGAGGACAAGGGGTAATGGGTATAAGCTGCAAGAGGGCAGATTTAGACTAGACATTAGGAAGACATTTTTTCCTGTGAGGGTGGTGAGGCAGTGGCCCAGGTTGCCCAGAGAAGCTGTGGATGCCCCATCCCTGGAGGGGTTCAAGGCCAGGCTGGATGAGGCTTTGGGCAACCTGGGCTGGTGGGAGGTGTCCCTGCCCATGGCAGGGGGGGTTGGAACCCCATGATCTCTAAGGTCCTTTCCAACCCAAACCATTCTGTGATTCTGTGTTTCTATGGCTGTGGGTTTGTGAGCTCCTGGTGGCCGATGACACCGGAAAACATGGTTTGTCCTTCTGCAGGGACAGAGTAATAAATGAAACGGTGCAAGACAATGCTACCAGGCACTCTCCCATCACGGTTTCTATTACATTTTTAACATTCCCAATAATGGGTTTTGACCAAGGCCAACCTAGCGCTTAATTCTCAGTCATGAGCCTGATTGATGATAGCTGACAAAAAGGGGGAAGAAGATTATCACGGGTCTTGTGGAAGGAGCAAACTTGTGATGGGACATTTCAGGAGGCTTGTGGGATTGTTTACAGCTTATTATTGGATGTTTAAAGGGGATTGTAGGAATGTACAGAACATTATGGGCTGTTTAAGGGAAGGGCCAGAGGCAGGGAAAGGATCAAAGTGAATTGGGGAGGAACAAGTGTGGGAGAATGGGGAGGAGAGGGAATAAAAGGGTCCAAGGGCGTGTAAGCAGGCTGCTGCTGATCAGTGTGCTTTTCTGGCTGAGCCCTGTGTTTGCACTTCAGCCTGGCCTGTCCTCCTCTTAAAACCGATTCAAAGTTATTTTCCTTTCTCCCTCTGTCTCAGTGCATGTGAGTATGGGTGTGTTTCAGTGATAAACTTCAAGCTCAGCTAGTCAGCGTGTAGAAGACCAGAATGTGAAAGCCAAGGCTGAACAGAGGGTAAGCAAGACTCATGATCTTGGTATGGAGTCTGGATGGAGTAAGCGTCCGGGGTTGAAGGTTTCTATGGATGCACGCATGTCTGTGGATGAGGAGGGTGAGGAACTGTGTGTGTTTCCACTGGGGACCTTCAGCCCTGACCCGCTGGAGGAGAAAAGGGGAGCACGGGGTGCTGCTCCAGTTGTTCATATTCATGTGAGCCCTGCTGATGGTTTTGTAGGGGCCAATAAAGGTGGTGTTCTTTGCCCATCTTGGTCTGTGTGGCCAGTTGCGTGTGTTTTGTGTGCATCTGCATCTTTGGGACGCGTGCTTTGCTGTGTGGAGACACCCACAAACTGGCAAAGCGGCAAACAGACTAGTGAAGAGAAACTCCTTGGGTCCTCAAGCCCACTGGGTTCAGCTTCTCCTAACGATGCTTTTTAGAATCAGCTTTGGAAAATGCTGTTCCTCACTAGAGGAATGTATTTCAGCCTGGAACCATAATGGCTTTCATGGAGGATTTGTTGCGAGAACCACAGATTTTCGCAGATCAGACATTTCCGAGGTGGAGTCAGCAAACTTGCTGTAGGCAGCAAGTCAAGGTGATTTGTGGAACTGGAATAAACATGGACCATTTCCAGTTAAAATTTTGAATGGCTCTGGTAAGCTACAAAAATTAGAAAGCCTTTATTCAAAAATCTTGGGACGCACAGTCTAGCACCGTATCTTCTAACCCTAAACAGTGTGCTCATGTTTGTCTTCTGCACATGCTGTGTACCTGGAGTTTGATGCTGTGTGTCTCAGGAAGGTAATGTTTTACGTTACCAACACTGAAATGGCCCAGATATGTTCATTCTTGTAATGTAATTGTAAATTGATTTTGCTTCTAAAACACCATGACACTGATTTCCTACAAAGTGACAGACTTGTCTCATTACCTAGACTCATTTGTTGCCTGATGGATTTTAACAGCAAAGATCTGAAATCTGATGATTAACCCCCACCCCCAAAAGAAAGAAAGAAAGAAAAAAAAAAAGTTCAGAGCTGTGCCACATCCTTCAAAAAAAGAAGCACGACAAGGAGTGTCTGAGAAGAAATTCATGCTGTTGGGAGTCTGATGGCAGGGAGCCTCAAACAAAAGGAGAACACTGACGAAGGAGAGAGGGGAGAGAAATCGTGGATAGCAGAGGCATTAGCATCAAACAGGCAGGTGCAGCGTCTGTAGCAAGAAAGAGCAAATCTGTCTGTATGTCCAAATATCCTTTGCTCTGACTTCCTCCCCTGCCTGTGCTGGGGTAGTATTTCCCTGAAAGCGGTCTTTCTCATGGTTGGGTCTTCAGCTCCCTGGGATCAGCATCACTTCCCTCAGTTCGGGGTGGAATGCAGTAACTGGGGTAATTTAATGCACAGGATTTTCCAGGGTGTTGTACGCGCCACAGAGATGGATTTCCACCAGGATAGATCTGATTTAGGAACTTAGCAGATGCTGCTTCTGAAATCCTGGGATGGAGTACCAGCCTCCTGTGCTGCACACAGGAGAAGGAAGGAGTGAGTATAGCATGTGTAGAGAGCATGCTGAGGAAATAAAAGGAGGAGGGAAAAAAGCCTTGGGAGTAGGGGGAGAAAACAGTGACCTGCTGCAGGGTTGGGCTCTCTGGGAAAGCACAGAGCGCCCAGGGCTGAAAGGCTCAGCACCGCAACTGGCTGAATGCTTCACACAGACATCTCGCATGAGGCTTCAGGGAACTGGCAGCGAAAGACGTGATTTCCCTCCTTCAGTATTTCACGCTATTTTCAGACAAAGGACTGATGTTCTTATCTTCATGCTTTTAAGAGCCTATGTCTGACCATCTGTCTCCAATTAGTCCCTTCAGCCCTGCAGTCGTCTCTTTGAAGTTCTCACACTTTTTTCTTTTTTTTGATACATTAATAATAAAAGGTATTCCCAAACTGTCCTTTCTCCCTACTCAAAGCAGTGTAACTTCAACCCTCTGGGAAGAGGTGGGACAAGACAAGCGAGGTGATTTTTTTTCCTGGACTTCCTTCTCTTAACAATAATTATTTTTTTCTCTCTAACCTGTACCAGCTGTCTGAGATAGCGATGTGACAGTGGCCCTGGGCACAGAATCAGGGTTCGGGAGTTCACTCTTACCTCCGCAAAATGACTCCTACGAGGTCACTGCATAACGTCAATGTGACCTGTATCACTACTTCTCTCTCTCCTGCTGCTGTCAGTGCCTTTCCCTGAGCTGTGCTGTCGGTGTGCCTGTGTCTGGCCCTGTACCTTGCTGATCCTGACCTCCCCACGTTGACTTCCCCGCTTGACCTTGAACCTCTCCCATCACTACAGAGGTGTCTTGTGACTACCCGTGTATGTGTTTGCTCTCACTGGACGTGCTCTGCTCTTACGCTGGGACTGTGTTCTTGTTGTTAAAAAGGGATATTGAGGAAAGGCAGCTCTTGTGGACCAGGTCTTGTCTTTCTAACATGGTGCAAAAAGAAAGTTGTTTCTCTTGGAAGGTCCTTCCCAGCTTCCAGCAGTTAAGGCAGGATCTGTTGAACCTGAAGGTGTGACTGTACTAGGCAGGCATTCGTGAGCCTAGTGGGTACTATAAAATCATAGAATCATTAAGGTTGGAAAAGACCTCGAGGATCATCAAGTCCAACCGTCAATATAGATCTTTATGTGCCAAATGACTCTGAATAACTTCCCTTCCCTGCATCTCTCATGGAATGAAGGGTCATCTGTCCATCTTGGTTCATTTTTCCAGGAGCAGGTTCCCTGTCAATGTATGTGAGGTGGAGTTACTACCATTTTGTGTGTGTTGGGCTAGCAGTCCAAACAGTCTGAACAGAAATACCACATCGTTGCTTTTCACTGAACTGAGCTCCTGGATCTGAACTGGGGGTTGGTGATTTTGGTTTTTTTTGGTCCATTTTGTCCAAAAGCCTTTCGGTAGAAGACATTTACTTGAATGCCTCTGGAGAATAGGATTTGTTAGCTGGCTTCTCTGCTTCGCTATTGACGAGCAGAGTTAGCTTTACTGTAACATGCTTCATGCACAATGGGAAACAGGTACATACTGCACACGGAAAAGCCAAGGCCAAAGTTAGGAAGAACAACCTTTAAATAACTCTTACAGTCCATTAGCCAGGCAATAACACCTGGTGGGTAAAGGATACACTCACAGAGATCTCTCAGAAAACCACACAAAAAAATGACTTCTGCAAACTCTGTGTGAAATTGCAGGGGTGTGTGTGATTTGTATAACTAATAGATGGTACTGTTTGCACATGGCATGGTCATTAGGAATGACATGTTCAGCCTCACCTTTGTATTGCTGCGGAATGCTCCCTGAGAGTCTGATCAAATTAATTGAATATGTGCTATCCTTTGTCATTGGCAGAACTCCGTATGATCTGCCTAGGTTTGGATGGTTAATGAGTCCCCTGGAGTCCTCTCTTTCAGCAGGTATAGCATGTTTTTTAATTTTCTCCCTTGCCGAGCATCAAGGAGTCAAAGAGAAGAAAAAGCCTATGAACAAGGGGAGAAATGGAGGTTAAGGTTCACATGTGCTGTATTTGGAGGGAAGCTGAGGCTTGTTTTCTGTGTATGGCCTTTCTCCTAGACAAATAAGTAGGAATTTGTGCTGGTGGATCAGAGAATCACAGAAAGCATCTCTGAAGACTATCTAGTCCAAGTCCCAAAAAGGCGTGAAGGTTGCTCAGGGCCTGACCCATTAGCTCTCAGCTGGCTCATCACCCATCCCAAACCAAAGCTTCATACATTCCTGATTCTCATATAAAAGGCAACTTCCCCTCCTTGCTGTTCTGGCCAGGTCTGCCTAAAGAGCCATACCCATCCATTGTAGCTCTCCAGGCACGTGAGCCTGGAGGCACCATGACTCCATGATCCAAATGAGATCGTAGCCTTGTAACAGCACATAGACTTCTGATTCCTCCTGTTTGTTCCCTGTGCTGCATGGATCAGTGTTCAAGCACGAGAAGCACCCAAGGTGGACTGTGTGAGAACCTTCTCCGTGATGCTATCCTGTAGGAACTTCCTTCACTGTGTGCATACTCTGGGGCTGAGCCCTCTTCAGCCCTGCACTGTTGATTACGGGGTCTTTCTCCTCCATATCACCCTGCAGACATTGTTGTCAACCCACTCCTCCACTTCCTTACTTAGCTGGGGGTTGTCATTCCCCCCTTCCCTGAGCCTTCCTAGTTTAAAGCTCTCCTTAACCGGGTTACCAGCCTGTTGGCCCAGATGCTTTTGTTCCACTTAGGTGGATTCAACCCCCCTCTAGCAGTTCTTGATCCTCACAGAGGATCCCTGATTGTAAAAGCTCTGTTGTCTTTGCAACGAGCCATTGATTTTCAGGATCAATCCACTCTTCCTCAAGCTTTTTCTCCCTTCCCCATTCCCTTTTAGAGACAAGGCTGAGGAGAATGCTACTTCAGCACCCATGTCCTTGGCCATCGTCCCCAGACCCACATTGATATTGTCCAGGTCTCCAAAATCAATTTTATTGTTGCCCACATGCATGAGCAGTGGGGGATAATAGACTTCTGAAGCTTTTCTGTCTTTCAGGCTGTCCTCAATGTCCTGGATCCTACCAAATCTCCCTAGGCAGCGTCAGGCTGGCAGATGGAAACCTCTGTCCCATGCAGCAGAGAGTCACCTATTACTATGGCACACCGCTTTCTCCTGGTGCTGCCAGGGGATTTAGGCTCAGTTGCCTCCAGTGCTGCCCTGAACAGAGCTCCCAGCCCCTGAGCTGATACCGTGGCACCAAATCTATTATTTAGTTGCTGATCTGGAGGTGGAGCAGCAGCCTTCCTCCTGATGGCATGGCTTCCAATCCTTTCCAACACAGGAGTCTCCTTTTCCCAGCCCAGTGAGTACAGACTCTGAATAGCTCCTCTGTCTGTGTAGTTGACTCTCCAGGCTCTTGTAGGGTCTTGGAGAAGATCCTGTCCTCTTTTTCATAATCTCTGATGCTGTGCAGACTCCCCACCTCCTCCTGCAGCTCTTCAACAAGCGCCCACCTTATGCTGGCAAGAAGACTGTCATGCCCCAGCCATGTCCTGCAGAGCTGCATCCTTCCTCGGAAACTCAGCCTGTGCTGAGGCTTCTGATGTGCCATGAGCACTTGCCACAGTTGGTGTTGGGCCGTGCCCTGTTGTGCATCACCACCGCTGCTGAGCACGCATACGCTGTCCTCAGCAGAATTCCCGGCTCCCTTCTGTGTGCTCTTCTGTGCAGACTGGTGCGTCTGTTTGCACCTTCTGTTCCAGCAGCGCAGACCCACTTTTGGTGCTGTGTGACACACTGCAGACTCCAAGGGGTGGAAATGAAAAGCCGCTCTTATTCTAAAGTTCAGGTGTGAGGAAATCATGGAGCAGGAGGAAGACTAAAAGCGCAGATCTGCAAGGCACAGGTTTGTTCTCCTCCAACCTCCTCCTGTCTGTGCAGATCCCTCTGTATGGAATTTCACCACCTTTTCATCTCTTCCATTCCAATGCAGCTGATAAAAGCCCAGCCCTAGATGCTTATCTGGCATAAAAGCCTTGGCCAAGGCTGATCAGGTCAAACACAGCGTGGTTATAGCTGCTTCACTGGTAAGGCACTGTCTGCAGCAGGGCAGAGGACTGGAGCAGTTTTCTTCTTCCAACATGCCTGGATCCCATGAGCACTACATTCGATGACTCTTGTAGAAAAATGCAGGCAAGTGCAAAATCTGAGCTGGTGTTTGATGGGGAAGAAAGCAGTCCCACCCAGAGCTGTGATACGGAAGGAGTGGCTTCCCTGCTACATATGTTTGGGGTGTGCTGAAGTAACTCAACTGCTTGTTTAGCCTGTTTTAGAGATATCTCTGTTGTGGTGGGTCCCTACGACAACAACTTTCTTCCATGTGCAAATGTAGACCTTGATGATATTGATGTGTCCCGCGGGTATCTTTCACAGACAGCAATTGGAGGAAGAATTAAATTCTTTTCTGCACAGTGATGGCTGGATGGGTGAAGGCTACTACCCAGAGGCTAGGCTGGATGAAATGCCTTTTTCTGTCTTCACAGAAAGACTGATGAGGCATTGGAACAGGCTGCCCAGGGCAGTGGTGGAGGCACCATCCCTGGAGGTGTGCAAGAAATGTGTAGATCTGGTGCTTGGGGACATGGGTTAGTGGGCTGGGTGGTGTTGGGTTGATGGTTGGACTTGATGATCCTTGAGGTCTTTTCCAACCTTCATGATTCTGTGATTCTATGAAAGTGTGGGAGCTGAGGACTGAGAAGGTGACAATGATCTGCATGTCTGTTCAGGTGAAGAGGGAGAGAAGAGAGAACTTGGCTGGGGAGAGAGGCTGGGGACAGGGAAGGAAGAGTCCTTGTGTCAGTAACAAGAGGAGAAAGCCAACCGTGCTCTTTGGGTGGAGGACTGGGTGGAAAAGCAGGCTTGGAATTAAAAGACAAATTATTTTCTCTCTGAACCACACTTGGAAGAAATAAGATGTTGAGATACACTCCTTGTAAACAGATCAGCATCCATGTGTTTGCTTGCTCTTGCTAATGCAACAGCCTGAAAAACTCCGAAGATGAGTTTATGGCTTACCCCAAGAAAGTCAATAATATCACAGAGGGAATAGCTTCGAGTCACCCAGCGCTTAATGTAACATGCCATGTGCAGGATTTCCGAACTTGATGGCATCTGCTCTCTGAGAGCATCGGGTCGCTGTAAGAATGCCAACAAATAGGCCCGAGAAGCTTGTGAAAATGAAGAGGGAAATAGCAAGCTCCAGAATGTAGGAAAATGATGATTTTTCTGTATGCCTGTTGCATTCGTGAGACTGGTTAGTATGGTTTTTTTGGGTTTTTTTGTTTTTTTATTCTGCTCCTTTCCCACTGTCTCTGGGGAAATGCCTGCACGAGGAGAGACATGAGTCCTTGAGTTAAACAGAGAGAAATACAGCAATGGGACTAGCAGACTCACCAGACAAAAAAATAACTTCCACATGGTCACTGGAGACATCCCTTGTGAACCCCCAGAGAAATAGGGTTGGTGGTTAGTGGCATTATAGCTAATAGCTATAAGATCTCTTAAACACAGCTCACAATATAATCTGTGAGGTACCTAGTTTAAAAAAAAATTATATATATATATAAAATGTGAAATTTAAACCCCAGGTGGTAAACCTAATAGGATTGTTCTTTGCTCCAAGAGTTAAGACAACTGTGCTTTGAAAAATTATTTTGGTATAACATCAATTTTGACCTTTCTGTGAAGTGTGAAATAAACATGTTTAAAATGGATATTCATGCCCAAACCATTTCCATTGTCAGCTAAAAAGATCTGGGTGCTATGTGTTGTAGTTAAGCTGTTTTAGGTAAACAATCTCTCTTGCTGTGCTGTTTTCGTGCTGTAATGGAGGTGCTCAGCAGACTGCACGGGTTTATTTTTTTCTTCCTGCTGTGTAGAAAATAAAACCACACCGTTTTCCAACAACTGATGCTTGAACACATATAAAATACTTTGTGTGCATGCAGATTGCCTGTCACAATTATGAGCTACTCCAAACTGTTGCTCACCAAAGAGTGATTTTTTTTTTCTGAACCCCTTCCTACTTTCACCTGTGACAGGTGAAGGATGGTTCATTCATGATAATAAGGGTTATTCATACAGATCAGTTTCTGACTGCTGTCTTGTTTCCCCCAGCTGCTACTTGAAGGCCAGTTATATGGATGATGAGGCTAAATTGTTCAGGCAGCGCCAGACAACATAAAAATATGCGAAATCCACAAGTTGAGGTCTGAGAGGACAAGACTGGGGCAGGTCACTGGAGGCGGGGGGTTGGAATCTCTTTCCCTGGAGGTTTTTCAAGACTCCTTTAGACAAAACTGCAACTGCTCCGATCTGGTTTTGGTGCTAGCGCTACTTTGGCGGAGATGATGGACTAGAGACCTGCAGAGGTCCTTCTCACCAATGCTTCTGTGACCATAAGAGCACACTCTTCCTCTCCCTTGATCTTCTCCAGAGTTGGAGACCAACTTTGTTATCTCTTTCCCTTGTCACAGCTGAGAGGGAGAGCAAAGGTGCAAATGTATGCCAAAGTCTGGACTCACCCTTCTCCATCTGCATCTGCTCCTTGGTGATTCCTGCAGAGGCAATTTGTGTCCAGTGTTCTCTGGAAGCCAAGGGTAAAAGATATTTTTTGCAGGAGTCTTGAAGCTGGGGCTCAGGGCAGGTGTGTGTTTGAAGCCATGGCCCTCCATGGATCCCAGGGGGTGGCTGCCTTGCTGTGTCGGGGGCACAGAGGGGCCCATTCCCATGGTGGCAGTTGTGTGTGTGTAAGGTAAAAGGGCCAAGGAGGGACTGGTAGCCAGCGTAGTGCAAGGGGCAGTTTTGAAAACGTGAGAATGAATGAGCAAGACTGCAGACCATGGGCTTGCTGGGGTCAGATCCTGGTGGCCTGAACACCCTTCCCTCCCCAGGAAGGCATCCCGTTTTTACCTGCTTGTCTGCCACCTATTTAAAGCTCAATATTTCTTCCTCCATCACAGTTTTTCTGAGTTACTTTGATGTGTGGCTGTCCTTGGGAGCCAAGAGGTAGAACAAAACCAACAGATGAAGATGAGGTTACAGTGGCAGTACTGCTGGAAACTAATGTTCTCTGCAGCAGTGTGATGGTAATGTCACTTGGCAGTTCACCAAAGTCGGGTTTTGCTTATTTTAGTTGCTGTCTGCTTCACTCCAAAGTATTTTTTTTTCAGTACTTGGGATGATGCATCCTAAGAGAAATGCATAAGGTTGCTTTAAGGATTAGCTGTTAGACCCCACTGTTCCAAGAGCGTAAGCCCTGGAAGTGGCAAAAACTTGATTTATGCTGTCAGTGCCTGAGGCTAGCCTGCGTGATTTCTGAACTGTGAAGAGAACTTTTCTTTGGGAATCCAAGGTATATATTTTTGTGAGAGGAACAAATTTATACTCTTTCCCACTGACTTTTATTTCATTTATTTTTATGAAGCACGCTTGTCATCTGCATGGACCACTGAATGACTGAGTTTTACCTGAGATTCAATGAAGGCATAAATTCTTTTCTTCAGCTCAGTATTTGGTTAAATAGTGCATTGTCAAAGCTGTAAATACCTAGAAATGCTCTTACGCTGCCCTCTCTTCCAATTACCGCAGCTCTGCAAGGAAGACTACTCAACAAAAAGCAAATTTGGGTAGTACTTGAAATGCAATGTGGGATAGGGAGGGAGGAAAAATTACTTTTTTTTTTAACGCATAGATTTGGAAGACAACTTTTTAATAGACCACTTTTATACAAACGTTCATGATGCAGAGAATGCTGGAAAAAAATCCTTTGGTGGAAAGGCTTAAAACCCAGTTCTCTTGTCATACTGGGACATGGCTGGGACAGAGTCTGGAGGTTCTTCCTTTCAAACCTGTTGCTTTTAGAGCTGTTTCTTTGGGGCTTTGCTGATTCTGCTCCTCCAGCAATCATCCTGCATTGGTCTCTTTTCTGTCCCAGTACTGGTTGCTCTAGTCACTTCTATTGCTTTAGGGCCTGAGCAATATCTCCTTTCTCTTGTGTTCAGGTGAAAATCAGACGGGTTTTTGCTGTTGTTTCCCTTACCTGTTGTAGGGATTGAGACCTTTCTTGGGGATTTCCATCCAAAGCTCTCAGAGCAAGACAAAAGGGACTAGCCTTGTTTTTTTCTTTTGGGGATCTGTCTGCTAGCAAGGAGAAGCCTCCAACCACCCATGAGCATCTGAGTTCATCTTCTCAGCAGCAGGAGCAAACACACACCCCAGGTGTCGTGGGTCCCAGGCTTGATCAGGATAGGTCAATCTTTCAGCCTTTGTTCCCTGAAGCACAGGTCTGACNGGAGGGGGTCAAGAGACGTGTAGATGTGGTGCTTGGGGACATGGGTTAGTGGGTTGGGTGATGTTGGGTTGACGGTTGGACTTGATGATCCTTGAGGTCTTTTCCAACCTTAATGATTTGATGATTCTATGATTCTAAGATGAAATCTCCAAGTCTCACTTGCTTGGGCTGAAGGGGGAAGACAGCTTGAGAGACAGCAAGAGCATCAATGCTTAAACTGCAGCTGCTTTTTTTTTTTTTTTTTTTTCCCTTTTTTGAAGTTGTTTGCCATACTTTTGACCCAGCCTTGCACTCTTGGTGATAGCAATTGGTTCTGTAGCCACTTCAGTGGCCTGGGTTTGTCCTGTGAGCTTGCCCTGAACTCATGAACCATTTCACCAGGACATGGAGGATGAAAAATTCAGCCCGGGGCTCCTGGGGTCTTTTCCTCACTGCCTCTGTGATTCAGACACTGGGGTCGTGCTGGAAGGAGAACTTCCCTGTTCTTCCTGGTGTCCTTTGTTTCGGTGTCCTTGCTCTTCGTTTTGGACAGAGGAAGCTGCTGACACTAGTGTAGAAGATGCTCATTTTTGCTGGTGAGACCCAGGCCTGACACAAAGTGGACAAAAGCTGGACCTCCTGCATGCAGCCCCAAGCTTGTGCCCTTGCAGGCAGAGATCCCCTGAAGGAGCTCAGGGTCTGGCTGGAACCAGCGTGGATGGAAGTACATTTCTCCATGGTGGAGAAGATGGATGAATTACTTGTTTCTAGTAATTTGGGCAAGTCCAGCTCAGGTGGACAACGCAGGTCCCAGAAGTTGGTGGGAGTTGTGGAAATACACTCTTCCTACCATCCCACAGTGACAGCAGTGTCCTCGAGATGTTGCTTTCCTGCTCCCTCAGCAGTGGCCCCAGTATTCGAGGGAGGTGAAGGCATGGGATAGCAATGGGATGTTTTCTGCTCCTCAAGTAATGTCCCCACAGCCATTGGGAGGGGAGAGCAGAAGTATTGACATACCAGCTCCCGCAGGGAGGGGGTTTTGGCCGGCAGCTCGATGAACTGTCAGGATTATCATGCAGTCCTGGTACACAAGGCTAGAAAATACAGCCCAGCCTCCCTTCCCTGCATTGGTACCACATACTAATTAGGCAAATGACTTCTCAAGTCATCTTTGCTCATTCTGTGCGGGCTGTGCTCTTCCCAGTGGGTGAGTAAAGCAACACTCTTTGGAGCAAGATGAGAAGAGAAACCTTTCTAGGTTGGTCTTGTGCTTGGGACGGTGCCTTGCGTTCACGAAGAAGTGAGATGAGAAGACATCACTGGCATTGCTATGTCCCGGGCTGGATTTGCAGGCATCATTGGAAGGCTTACTGGCTGCGTGTGTTGCTGCTGTTTGAAAAGAGCAGGCAGCTCTGTGCTGAAGGTTTACAGAAGGCTGTTTGTGTTGTGCAGCAACACATGGTTTGGCACAAGCAAGCAGAAATGAGTCGGGGGCATTTGGGGATCCCAGACAGGGAGCAGCTGGCTGCGGCTCCTGTGCCTTGCTTTCATTGTTGAGGTGCCCTGTAGCAGTCTACACCTCTGTCTTCTTTGCAGAGCACGGGGTTGTCGTTATGTTACAGAGCAGGACAGTTTCTGACAGTGCAGCAGCACACGTTGGGAGGCTTGGCAGGAGTTTCTCTCTGTCACCTGTTCAATGAGATCTGTTGGAGAGCAGAAGTGCAAGTTCCTTTGCCTCAGACAGCATGAGCGAGCCAAATGGGTTGAGCTTTCCAGCAAGCTGGGTGCCGCTGCACGTGGTGTGTCACCGGTGAAGCACAGCTGGTTTGCAAATCTAGATATGACTCTGCAGAGGACAAATTAGTGACTGTCTGACCCTGGGCTCTTTGGGCAAATAGGGAGCAGAAGGACCCATAAATGTTTCCTCTTATCCTCTGTGAAAGGGCAAAACTTCTTGCAAACAGGCTGAAAAAAAAAAAAAAAAAAGAGAACCAAGTCGGGGGTCCTTTTAGTAAATCTGTAAGTGTGCAGGGTTGGGCGTTTGGCTGCTCTGGCCTCGGTCACCCAGATCGAGGGGCATGGCAGGGCACTGGAGCTCCTGTCCTGGGTTGCTTGGCTTGCACTTTTCGGGCAGCCAAGGTGATGGTCTGTGTTCAGCTGTTAGGACCAAAATGTGCCTTGGACATACATCTCTACAAGACCTGGGCAGCGTGCCGGGCTTTCCTCACCGGGACAATCCCTCAAACAGGCTCTCTGGCAGGACGGCAGGGGTTAACCTAATGAGGATTATTAGCTTTTTACATTGGTAAGGGGAGGCAATAACTCCTTCTAAAGTCTGTGCTGAAGTGGGCGCTGGGAAAGGCTGACATTTAACTTTCCAAAAAAGCTTATTTCAAGGAGTAATTCACTGTAGTGCTCTTCAGATTAATTTTAAGGCAAGTAATCTAAGAAGCCTGAGGAAAGTGGAATTTCAGGCAGTCTAGAGACCGGGATGGCAGGAGATTGGAGTTCTGGAGAGGTGGCTGGGGGTGATAAACTCTGCACAGAGGAGATGACTTTCAGGAGCTGGTTTGCTCCTGGTACATTGGTTAAGTTACGTGGGTGGGAGACAAATGTACTCCAGGTTTTTAGAGCAGAAAATGTTTTTCTGCTTTATTAATGTGTCAGGCTCCATAAAATGCACAATCTGCAGCGGTGTTGTTTTGTGGGGGTTTTTTTAGGTGTGTTTTTTTTTTTATTTCTGAAAGGCTGAATAGAGGTAAAATTATGGGAACATTTAATGTCTCCTGCTCTGGATAAGGGTATGTTTCGAAAGCCTGCTTTCTCCTCTGCAGTGGCCAGGACTCCCTCAGATGAACTCCTTGCAGGGATGCTTATCAACATCAGCTCTCCGTGCAGGCTTCCCTTCACTGTGCTGGTACATGGTGGGCACACAAAAGGGTTCTTGCACTTCTCCAGGAGCGTGGAGTTTGGATTACGTTCAGATGTGCTAAAATCAGTGGGTCGCCTAGCACGTATGAACAAGCAGGACTTGAAGCAACGAGGAGAAGTGACTGGAACGGGTCATGCTGATGAGCAGGAGCTTTGTCTGAACTCTTCAGCCTCTGAGATTAACAGTCTCTAGATGCACAAAGTTAACTGGGGCTGGGCATCCTGACCGCTGTCAGACGGGCTGCCTCTGGATGGCCCAGCTGAGACCTACCTCTGGGTTCTTGCTTCGTCTCCCTTCAAAACGCGTCTTGCAACTCCTGGGGAGAAACGGAGATTCCCGTCCCTGTGCCAGGACACCAGCTGCCCAGACAGTGCTACAGGCAGAGCTGTCGGGCATGGCCTCACCTCTGCATCCAGCCTGAAGGACTGAATGCTCTGAAACCTCTTACAGGGAATGGAAAGGAGACAGCCAGCAATGAAGACTTTTTTTTTTGTCCTTGCATTGAGAATCTACGAGCTGAGGCGGTGCTTCTGGCTCCCTTGAAGCTAGTGAGGATGTGCAGAGAGATTTTGAACTGGGAGGGGGTTGGTATGGTTTGGATGGTGGCAACAGCAGCGCTCTGCAGCTTCTGCAGGAGAGTTTCAGAGATGCTTTGGGAGCACGTCTGTTCTGACAAGCACAAGGTGGTTTGGCTGGGAAAGGGCAGGGTCCAGCCTCACATCTTGCTGGATCTTGGCACTGTTGGTGGAAGTCTTCCTGAGGATATCAGTGGTATTCGCCCAAGGGGGATCATAGCAAGTCACGTGCCCTGTTTTGGGGTGTATGCATGTGGTGTTTAGCACAACAGCATCCTGATTCCTGACTGGTGCTTCCTCTCATAACCTATGATGGTGAAAACCAGACCTTTACAGTGTCAGGCAAACATTTTCACAAAAAGCAATGATGAAAGTGTTGACATTATTTCCTCTTCGGCAAGCCTGTTTGTCCCTGGGAGCTGTGGAGTGTATCACAGCTCCAAGCAGGTTGGCTGAGCAAAACCAGGAGCTGAGGTGTCCGCTGACCACCCTTTGTCACCGTGCTTGGATGAAGGAGGGTGTTCAGTCAGGTCTTTGTGGGGCAGGATGAAGAGAACTTGTGGAGGATGGTGGTTTCCTTGGCTGCTTGGATGCCTGGATCTAGGGGTCAGTAATGCCAAATTAGAGCATTTCCAGAAGAGAGTGACTGTCGTTTCACAGGGTTCATTCTGCATGTCTTTCTACATGGTATCTTGGGGACTTACCCACTCCTGATGCCAAAAGGGAAAAAGTGCTCTGGTCGAACAGAAGGGTGGAGTCTGTCTGCTGTGAAACTCAAGAAAAAAATGTCTCTTCAACATCTGCATCCCACAACCCAGTCTTCCCTTTTCTGAAAGGCCACCATGCTCTTCCACGTGGTAGAACAGGACTGGTTAACCGCCAAGGGACAAACCCCTTTCTTTCACTCTGGCAGGTTTCTGTGTCTGAGGAAATGGTGTTCCAGCTGTGCAGGAATTGAGGGAGTGCAGTGGGGAGAAGCTGTTGGCACTCAAATCCACAAAATACTAGAGTTAGCCACAGCAGGGAAGGAGTCTGTCTTCTGGGTACCACCAGTGTGAATCCTGTTGCCTTCTTGATTTGTTCCTGCAGGGCGTGTAGAAGTACCAGAGCTGTGTATGTGCAGTGTTTTAATTGCAGTATCCAGCTCCTCTGTACTCAAATACTCTGCCAGAACGGGTGCTCAGTGTCTGCTTCTAGTGACCTTCACTTTAATTGTCTAATTGCTTGCAGCCAGCAGGACACCAGCAGGAATCCTTGCCTCAAAGAGCGGTTGCTCGCTGTGCCCACGAGTGCTTGCTGTCTGATCAGAGCTCGGGGATGTGTCTGCTCTGCTACCCAGACGGGGAAATGGAGGAACAGAGAATGGCTGGGACCTACTGTGTGTCACCCAGAGGCGCAGTGGCAGGGCTTGAGTGCATCCCCCTCTTCCTGAGGGTTTGGCTGCCCGGTCCAGGGTCAGCTTAGGTGTGGTGGAGACGTTCAGCTTTGAAGGGAGATGTTGGAGGAAGTGCTGCTAAGAAGCTCAGTGGGGACTCCCTCTGCCTTTGACTGGATTTGGCTTTTTAAGCTGCAGGTCTCACTGGGTCTGTCCTACCTGCTCAACTAGGATGTGTGTGGTACTGCATCCTCGTTGATGAGACCACTGCCTCTCCCTGTCTAGTTATCTTCTCAACTCCTGCTTCCCTTTCCTCACAGAGCACCCTTGCTGCTCCTTGACACTGGGTAGGGTTTAGCCACCAAGACAAATCCTTTAGCAGCAAAAAGAGAACCCAGGAGTCCTGGTTCTCCATGCTTTTATCTGTGCACTGTAGTCGACCGGCGGAGTTCGTTATCATCAGCGCAGGAGGCTCCTTGCGACCAGCGCGTGAAGTTCTTGGACACCACCCAGACGAGCCAATTATGATGAAAGTGAAAGCCATTTATTGTGTGTTGCGCACTTGCTTTTATACAGAGCTCTTTCAGATTTGGCAGCTACTGATTGGATACAATAATTCAAAATTCTTAATAACAAAATCACTATTGGCTACCTTCAATCCTGGGAACGTAACCTTCAAAGCTATGTCAACACAACCTCTAAAATAACTTAGTTGTGCTAATTAATTTCTCTCAGTTTCTCCTTATCTTCCTCACGTCCTGCATAATTGGATGCCTCTGCACATCTGGTTGCTTTTCTTCTTTCCCAGGATCCTTTATCAACCTTATAATTACAAAGCCTAAAGTTAGTATTATAGCTAAAATTCTCCTTCAGCACAAAGCGCCCCTACAGTGCACCTCACTTCATCCCATGAAACAGCCCTTGCCTTGGCATCGCAGGCTCAGCTGCAGCAGAGCATCCTGCGTGTGCAGCCCTGGTGCTCAGGGGGGTTGGGCTGAGTGGGTGCTGTAGCATAGAGGAGTGCTAACCTGATGATGGTGGAGGTCCTGTCACAGTCAAAGTCTCCCTGGAGGAGCACAAAGGCTCCCGGACACTCAGCTCTGGCGCTGGGGGACAGGAAGATGATGTTTGGAGAGGGTCTTGCTGGGAACTGCCCTGCACTGTGTTCTTGCATACGTGGTGGTGCGGGGAGAGGCTGGATGTGGTTTGGAGAGCGCAGGCTGCTCTGCAGGTGTGTCTGGAAACCACATGTCTACGTTTTTTGCTTCAGTTCAGAAAGCAGAGTGGAGCTTCACGTAGGCTTGTTGGCTTCCAAGAAGTGTCACAGAATTCCAGAATGGCTGAAGTCCTCTGGAACCATCTGGTCCAGCCCCCTTGCTCAGGTAGGGTCACCTCAAGCTGGTTGCACAGGACCATGTGTTTTGGAAGCTCCCCAAGGATGGACACTCCATGAATGTTCAGGGCAACCTGTGCCAGGCTAGGGCATCCTCACAGTGAGAAGGTGTTTCCTGATGTTCAAACATAACCTCCTGTGTTTCAGTTTGTGCCCATTGCCTCTTGTCCTGTCATTGGGCACCACCGTTAAGGGCTTGGCTCCAGCTTCTTTACACCCTCTCTGTCCTTGGAGATTCCCAACACCCATCTGGGCCAGGCCATGATCCTGGCTGGACCCGTTCTGAGGCCCTTCCAAACCTTCATTTTCACGTGATTTTATGGCAGATCCTAAGGACTGTACCTTAAGGGAGACCTCAGAGACCAGCGAGGGGACCAAGCTGCTGCTCACCCAACAGCTGCAATGCTGAGTGGAAGAATACAATTATGGGCAATTTTTCCCAGCTTCCTCTTTAGTCAGAGGGTGCTTCTTTTTGTAAGAAGTCTTTAACTTTGATTACTGCAAACACTCCAGTCAAAGGCACTCAGCAGGTAGCTATGGCAACCCCTGAGATAAGTGGTCTAAAATATACCAGGTAAAATAATGAGGGGATAATAATATGGTTTTAGTTCAAATAAACTATTAAGTGTGACTAATGGTTTTACATTTTAAAAAATATTCATACACCATATTTCTGGGCTGTAAATTAGTAATGGTTCGAGGCCCATTGTTCATCTCGCTGCTGTGGGTGGTCTCCAAAGAATACCGTTAATATATGCCTCCTGCATTTGTTAAACCAGCACTCCACAGGAGAAAAAAAAAAAAAAAAAAAAAGTCTTGCAGTTCCACAAAATAAAACTCATAAAGGGAGAAGAGAGAGGGGGCAGGGCTCAGGGAGGCAAGACTACCCATGCAGAGGGAGCTATGGCTCCTTCTTAGAGACTGACCTCACTAATTTAATGGAACTGTCTCCTCAATACCTTGTGGTTTTTTTTTTTTCTTCCCAGAGTGTTTTGTTGGACCCAAATAAAAACTTAGCAATTAGCAGCTGGGTGAGAAGTGCTGTGCACACTCGGGATGGGACAGTCAGTACCCAAGGAAAGCTTATGATTTTAAGAAATAGTTTAATGTATTTTCTTAACTTGCGATGAGGGAAAGTGCAGCTGGGATTCTCTGCTCCTGAGGACCTGGTCTCCTGCGATTATTCCTCCAGCAGGACTGCTAGCCCACTAGCAATGGGAAATTGCGAGAAAGTCAGAGCTGAAATTCACTGTAGCTACTCGTGCTGTTTCTGGTGGGTAGTAAACCTTTAGACATCTTGATTTGCAGAATATACCCACAACAAAAATGGGAAAGCATCTTCCTTCTTGCCCTCCTCTTCTCCATATAGGTCTCCTGTCTTCATCCTGCCTTGAGCAGAGTCTGTCCCTTCTAAGCTTTCCTTTGCCTTTTGATGGTGGGTCACACAGAAACAAGTAGACCTGTCCTAACATTAGGGAAGAAGATTTCATCCTTCAGACCCGGAAACTACCCCAAGGATTTTGGGTCATAAATCCTGCAGCAATCCTTGCAGCTTATTTAGTTGGTTCACCCTGAAGCATCCAATATGTAAAAGATTATTACGTTAGTTTTTTCTAAAGTATTGGTATTATGAAGTGGACATAGTAAACAAAAAGTGTTAAATATCCCTTTTTTTGGGTTTCCTTCCTCGTTTCCAGGTAGTTACAGATAACCCAGAAAATCATAAGCAAAAGTGATTTTTTTTTTGAGTTAGCTTTTCTTATCAATAGCAAAAAATATCTTTGAATGTATTTTAGGCCAATGGAGATGATCATGTCAGGAAATACATAGTTCTCCATGGGGTTGCTTTTCAAAATGGACTTTGTCATTGATTTTTATTTTTCAGAGACTCTTCCTGACCAATTTAAATTCCTCCTCCAGGAGCACTAAGTACCTCTGTATGCTTGGTTTTGTCAGGTATTGCCTCTGAGAGAAGTTAGCTTTGTATCACAGCAACAGCATCTTAAATAATGCAGTATGCAGTGTTCCACCAGCCACTACCCAGGGCACGATTTTGCAGGTAGGGAAGGGAGAAGGAGACGGAACAGGAGATGGAAGCCCTTCATCCTCTTCAAGCAGTGGATCCCAGCAGACAGGGCCAGGTACACTCCCAGCCCTCTGCACAACCCAGCAGCGTTCCCCTTTCCCCGGTGGTCTCTCCTGCCCTTCCCTGACTGCGGCATTTCACCAGGAATCACAGAATCACAGCACTGCTTAGGTTGGAAGGGACCTTTTCAGATCATCGAATCCAACTGTTAATGTAACCCTGCCCGAGTCCATCACCAAACCACGTCCCGAAGCGCCACATCTGATCCAGCAGTGCTTGGGCTCTGTTGCTGGCCGAGGAGGGTTTGAACCCCGTTAGTACTGTCTGTAAGGCATTTTGATCCCCCTCCTCCCTATTAGCAGGCATTTTGAGATGAGGGCTCACTTCCCCATAGAGGTGCTCTGGGCAGCTGTGGTCTCAGCAGAGCCGGGTGCTTCCTTAGCCCTGGGTTGAACTGGGGATGGATGTTCTGCATCTGTTTGTTAAACTGAGCTTCAGCCTCCCTTTGCTCATTGAGTCTCACCCCTCCGGGCTTCATGCAGCATCCCCCTGGACGGCAGGCAAGCCAGTACCCAGGACCACCAGCAGTTCCTTTCCAGCCCCTGCGCTCCTTGGTCATTACTGGTGGTTTGTTATTATTATTTTTTTTTATATTTTCTCTGATATCCTCTTGCTGCCTCCACGCTGCCCCTCAGACAGCAGCAAGGCATCCTCAGCCTCTCCTTCCACAGGCTGCTTGACAGGCTGTTTATGCAGTGGAAAAGCAAAGCCAGAACTCTGCTGCTGAATTTTAATTCTCTTGTTGGCTAGTGGCAGGGAATCAGCCTGTGAAAATCAATGGACACTGACGCCTTCTTGCTGGCCAAGTGCTAACCTGAGTGCTTCAGCAACAGCAGGCAAGCCATGCACTCTGTCCCCCAGATGCCCTCCTGCTCCATCCCTTTCCCCAGTCCTGAGGCTGGAGATGGCTGTCCCCCCCCCGACCCCTGTTAGGTGTAGTGTGTGGAGCAGGAGACTGGGGCATGCGTGGGCGACCTTGCAGGAAATGCTGGCGGCATAAATATTTTATATTTAAATGACTGTTCACCAAAACTTATTTTTACATTAATAGTAAAAGGGCGGCACAAGGGAGTAATTCTTACACCAGTGGCAGTTGCTTCCGAGGAGGAACCAGCCATAACANTGCCCTTCCCTGACTGCGGCATTTCACCAGGAATCACAGAATCACAGCACTGCTTAGGTTGGAAGGGACCTTTTCAGATCATCGAATCCAACTGTTAATGTAACCCTGCCCGAGTCCATCACCAAACCACGTCCCTAAGCGCCACATCTGATCCAGCAGTGCTTGGGCTCTGTTGCTGGCCGAGGAGGGTTTGAACCCCGTTAGTACTGTCTGTAAGGCATTTTGATCCCCCTCCTCCCTATTAGCAGGCATTTTGAGATGAGGGCTCACTTCCCCATAGAGGTGCTCTGGGCAGCTGTGGTCTCAGCAGAGCCGGGTGCTTCCTTAGCCCTGGGTTGAACTGGGGATGGATGTTCTGCATCTGTTTGTTAAACTGAGCTTCAGCCTCCCTTTGCTCATTGAGTCTCACCCCTCCGGGCTTCATGCAGCATCCCCCTGGACGGCAGGCAAGCCAGTACCCAGGACCACCAGCAGTTCCTTTCCAGCCCCTGCGCTCCTTGGTCATTACTGGTGGTTTGTTATTATTATTTTTTTTTATATTTTCTCTGATATCCTCTTGCTGCCTCCACGCTGCCCCTCAGACAGCAGCAAGGCATCCTCAGCCTCTCCTTCCACAGGCTGCTTGACAGGCTGTTTATGCAGTGGAAAAGCAAAGCCAGAACTCTGCTGCTGAATTTTAATTCTCTTGTTGGCTAGTGGCAGGGAATCAGCCTGTGAAAATCAATGGACACTGACGCCTTCTTGCTGGCCAAGTGCTAACCTGAGTGTTTCAGCAACAGCAGGCAAGCCATGCACTCTGTCCCCCAGATGCCCTCCTGCTCCATCCCTTTCCCCAGTCCTGAGGCTGGAGATGGCTGTCCCCCCCCCGACCCCTGTTAGGTGTAGTGTGTGGAGCAGGAGACTGGGGCATGCGTGGGCGACCTTGCAGGAAATGCTGGCGGCATAAATATTTTATATTTAAATGACTGTTCACCAAAACTTATTTTTACATTAATAGTAAAAGGGCGGCACAAGGGAGTAATTCTTACACCAGTGGCAGTTGCTTCCGAGGAGGAACCAGCCATAACATTGGAGCATGCAAAGCCCTGGGAACAATAGCATAAGAAAATGCAGTGGAAATTACTGCCCCAGAGGCTCTGGAAAACCCTGCTGTGGGAATTTTGGTGAGAGGCTGCAGGTCCTTGAGAGAAAGGCAGGTTGCAGCGTTGCAAATGGAAGACCCCGAATGTTGCAAAGGTGAAGGCACTGTGCAACCCCCCACAAAAAAACCTGTGCCTCCTGTGCTCAGCTGGCAGACTCCGAGGAACAGCCTCGGAACGGGAGCGCTGGGAAATGTCTGTGTCCCAGGCCCTTTGCCTTTCTGGGCTGCGAAAGCGTCACGTTGCTGCACATTGTGAACAGCAGTGCTGGGTACTGCTCTCGTCAAGAATGTCACCCTCTCTTTTTTGGCTTCTGACTTGACTTGGGTTTTGTATGGTTTATGTAAATGGGGTTGCATTGTATCATCCCGTTTTTGCTTCGGGGAAGGGTGTAGTCCCATCAAAATCCAGCTTTCTATTAACCTTCACTAGTAAACTCGGTACTTGCAGATTTCTCACTAAGCCAGGGAAGCCTTACGTTTTCCCAGGACATAGTTTTGCTCATTGACACTAGCAGTCACTGTAAAATACAGGCTTCTGAGAGCATTCCCGTGCAATGGGTAATTCTTTTCCTTTTTTTCTGCTGTGGCTTGGCACGATGCTTATCTGGGCTCAGTCGAGCTTATGTCTGTCTGCTGCAGCGTGCCATGCAACTGTTGGTTAAAATCCAGCAGTTTGTTGTACACACTGTTGGGTACCTCCGTGAGCACTTCAGCAGATGAAGTGGTCTTCACTCCCACTGTGGGCTGTTCGGGGACTCCCTGTCACCTTGAAATAGGGCAAAGAATTGCTCAGTCCAGCTGAGGAAAGGTGATAATATTTGCTTTTTGTTCTGTGCTATTGATTTAAAGTCATCCAAGAAGTAGGAAATCAAACAAGGTGAGAAAAGGTTTTCTGAAAATATCTGAAGTATCTAGATGTTGATGAAAATGTGAAATTTGGAGGATTTTTGCAGCTGGTGGCTGAATCACCCCAAATCAATTAGCTTTGGAATTGGCCATTGATCTCCCTCCCCCTTAATTAAAAAAGAGCTTTAATTTATTTGGATTTCAAAACAAATCCCAAATCAGAAAGCAAAGGATAGAAGGGGAGGAGTGGGAATGGCACATGGCAGTTGTGTTATTGAAACTGCCTCTTTCCCTAAGAATACTTTGGTTTGTTATAATTTTTTTTTTTTTTTTGGTGGAGGGAAGAGTGTCAAAATAATTTCCTGCCTGGCTCTTGATGCTTCAGTGGGGAGAGGCCACAGAGAGGGAGCTGGTCAATGTGCCTCATGGATGCCCACTCAAAAAGTGTCTTGCATTACTGTGCCGCTGGGAGAAATTTCTTTGTCATGTTCTTCATTGTCAATGCTTTTTTTTTTTTCTTCCTTTCCACACTGGTATTTCTATGTGGTTTTTTTTTCTTTCCTGTGCCCTGTGGTTGTCTCCTGCCTGCTCCCCACACTTCTTTTTATCATCAGTCCCAGCAGCAGTGATGAAGGGAAGGGTGCAATTGGTCATGTCGCAGGGTGGCCTTTTCACAGCAGCTGCAGAGCTTGTGAGCTTAGTTATGTGCTTCCTCCACCCAGTGCGATACAGCTGGGACTCTGCAGCTCGGTGGGTGGACAAAATGCCCTTTGTCATCTGTTGTCCTTCAAACCGATCCCGATTCAAGTGTCAGCTCCCCAGATCCTAGTGTGCTTTAATAGAAGAGTGCGGGAATGCTCTGTTTGAGTGAAAGACCCAAAAGAAGCCATTTCTCAATCTTTCCATAAGATGGCAATGAACAGACTGCCTCAGAAAATGTATTCTGGGCTCCACGAGTACGTGCTTTAATTTTTGGGTGGAGCCACACTACGAATGAGACTGATTCTCTGCTTCCAGTGCAAATTCCTTGGTAATCGAGCTGCTGTTAGCAACAGTGTTGTGCATGGCCGGAGCCACTGCCAGCTGCATCAGCAGGGCTGTCCCGATTGCTCTGACCCACAGCATCCAGCTGGGCTTAACTGTACTGGTTTGACTGGTAGTGAATGTTACAAACCAAGTGGGCACGGTGGATGTGGCAGTGCTCTGGCAGTCCTTTGTGGCGGCAAGGAGGTTTTGTTTGTTTGTAGTGTGTCAGGTTTTGCTAGAGCAGGGCGTTATCAGTCACAGGGGTGAGGCTCGTGGCCAATCTGGGACCCTGTGCGAATGAATTTTACAAATTTTCCTTTCAGGGCTGGGTATTGCCACCAAGCCTGCAGTGGAGGTGAGCCTTGATGTGCAAGAGTATACTCCATTTCATTGCAACGCTCATGGGTGTTGCAGCACAGCCATAGAATCATAGAATCACAGAATCATGAAGGTTGGAAAAGGCCTCAAGGATCATCAAGTCCAACTGGCAACCCAACACCACCCAACCCACTAACCCATGTCCCCAAGCACCACATCTACACGTTTCTTGACCCCCTCCAGGGATGGTGACTCCATGCAAAACAGCATTGAATTTTGAGGTGCTTTCTATGCTAAAAGCAGTCTTTGTGACCTGGCATTGACCAACATCAATCAGGACACCTTTTGCTGCTGCCTTTCTCCTGGTGCCCAGGAATGGGCCAGACGCATTGCTGTCTTCTCTCTGTGGGCATCAGCCACAGGTGCGTGCAGATCCATATGGATGTGGGGAGCTCAGCAGTGGCCACTGGAGTCACAGTCCAACAGGTCGAGTGGGCAGGATGTACAGCGCCTGGGACCAGCAGGATCCTGGGCTGAATCAGGGCCCCCATGCTGCTGCCCTGGTGTTTCTCACAAAACCCGAATGTTTTCCGTTCTCTAGCAGGCAGCGAGACTTTTGACTTTCAACCCACCCAGCAAATGGGAGAAATGATGGATGCTAATATAAAAAAGATTCAGCTGATGGAGGGAGCAGAATGGGGAGGCATTTAGTGTTTCTCAAGTGAGAAATCGCTAGGGAAAGGGAGAGCAAACTGTGCTTGAAAATAGATGCTGAAGGGTTTAAAGCCAGAGGAGAAACTCAGATCAAGGCATTCTCCGTTTTGGAAGTGCAATGAAGACAAATTTCCAATACATTAATAAAGAAGAGTCTGTTAACCATAACCTGTGTTTACCAAGGGCCGTCAGCTGTGCTACAGCAGTGCGTGATGGATAACTTTGCAGTCTGTCGCTGGGCTGGGATTGCACAGCACTGTTAGATATTCCTCTCCTGCTTCATCCAGGAAAAGGCGCTTGTGTCTCTGTTGCTTTGTGCATTCTTTTGTATTCCTGGCTGAAATCAGGTTTCAGGTGAGACTGTGGGGAAACCAGAACAAGAAGAGGTTCCTGGTGCAATTCACGCTTAGGAGCTCTGGGAGACAGTGATTGAAGGTGAAAACCCCACCTGCCTCAACACTGGGTTTCTTTTGTCACATTCAGAGGTGTAGGGGTGTGAAAAAACAGCTTCGGAATTAGACATATTAATACCATTAGGAGTCTGGTTAATTAAGAAGGCTCCCAAATCTGATCTTAGGTGCATTAGCCTGCATCATGGTGGTGGTGACTGGGATTTTTCTTCTTTTGACTCTTTTTCTTTTTTTTTTTTTTGTCTGTTGGCAAAAGTATTTGCTCAGTGTAATAAGTCCTGTTTTAGATTATATTTGTGGCATAACTGTCTTCTTTATAAAGCGTAGTGAAAGAAAAGCACAGTTTTCTGTATATATTGTAGTTAATAAAGTCAACATTTTGTTTGGGAGTGTTAGTTGCTGTGTGTCTTCTGCTGCTACCTGTGCACCAAGAGTTCTGATTGGAAGAGAACTCTGTCTAGAAGGCAGCGAAGAAGTGCTGCTGGGGTGAAGAGCAGGAAAGGAACGAAATGAAACCTGGTCTCTTTAAGCCGTAAAAATAGATGAAAGCATATATCTGAGCCCATTATGGATCCGCAGTAAATGCGGTAACAAATCAGAGTCAGATGATAATGTAAGAGTAACGCATGTTTGCAGTGCAATCACTGCGTGATACTAAAAGGTAAGTATCCATTTACAAAGACATGATGAAGCTGGGCTGGATGCCTTGACTATCACCTTGTAGGTGAAAGGAAAAGGTCCCTGTGCTGGATGAAAGGAAGCGTCAGAGGTCCTGGAATATCTGAAAGGTGCTTGCCCAGCAAGGCTGGCTGAGGAATGGGGAATCTGAGCTGATCTCCTCAACTTGCAGTTCCAAACCTGTTTTTGAGATGAAGGATCCTACCAAGCGAGAAGGACAATGGTTTGCTTGCAATGCTGCCAGATTGAAACTGTGCCTAGGAAGTACTGTGGAACCCTCGTGAAGCAGTAGTAAATACAAACATCAGCCGTGACTGTGATAAGATGAAATGAAAGCAGTGACGGATGGGCAGGATTAACAACCAAAAATTTCATGTTGCTCTATAAACATTGGGCTAGGCAGTGAAGGAACGGGCAGGGTTGTAATTACAGCCGCAAAAGTGAAATTGTTCTCAGCACACTCAGAGCAGAAGTCAGGTGAATACTGCTGAGCTTGGGAAGCCTTTGATTTGTTTCATTTCTGTAGATTGCTATCCTGTAAGCTGTATGTTCAGCTGGTATCCTCGCTTGCTTAGCTTAGATCCTGCCTATGCAGTGGGGTTCTGGGGACTTGCATCCAGACAATGGCTGCTGCCAAAATGAGAGCAGAAGTATCTGCAGTACTCGTAGATCTTACGGCTGGATAGGGTCATTAGTAATGTAGTAATTCTGTAGTAATTCAAGCCTTGAAACTTTACCCTGCAATTTCTGTATCTAGCCCATAGCTCCTGATTTAATGAGGATGCATCCTTTAGCCAGTTGGCTGTAGACCTCAGGTGATGGTGATTCTACCGTGTCCTGAGGGCAGCTGCTGAGTGATTGATTTACCTCACTGTTAGATACATTCAGCTTTCAGTGTTGAACTGTATTTTGCTTTTTTTGGAGATGGAAGAATACATATTTCTCAGTAGCTTTTATAACCCACATTGAAATAATTTAATACAGGCAAGAGCTTTGGAATACATTTTTCTTCATGAGGCATCTTTTGCAGAACTCTGATGGGCTTTTTTACTCTTTTTTGAACCATTCTTTCTTCTTTAACCTCCATCCAGAAACATAGATACAGGCTATGTTACAGACTAAAAGCACAGCTTTGTTCCTATCTGATACTCCTGATGGCTGGGCAAGAAACATTTTGCCTGGATTTTTTGTAGCAGGAAATTTTATTTATTTATTATTTATTTTAAAAATTAGAATTTATTTCTTCTATAGTCAAAAATGTATCTGAGGGCAGCCAAAGTTTTTGCTGAAAACTGTTAATTCTGTGAAGACAGAAATATTTTTTATGAGCTCTTTGCCCTCCTCCATCTCCTTTCTGTTTCTGTTGTGGTTTGCAAGACACAGTTTTCCCTGCCTTGATCCATTAATTTTGCTGTCTGTCTTTGAGGGGGGCTGGCATGTTACTGACCAAAGTAAATAGCTCATTAACAACCTTGACAACACTGGCTTCTGACCTTGGGTTCTTCTGGAGCAGATGGAGGTTGAACTGCTGCATGTGATCCCAGCACTAGTTGTTCTGTCTCATTCCTTTGTGCTCTGGGACCCCACTTAGTGGTCAGCAGCACCTAAGAGTGATGCTCTGATCAAATCAAAGTCTGATGTCTGGATTTTCTTCTCCCTTGTCTTCTCTGGTCACTAGGAGTGTTTGGCCTTGTGCTGGGTGTCATGTCCGTGGCCTGATGGTAGGCACATAGAAGGTTCAGGACTGGGGAGCATCTCCAGTGTCACTGTACCCAGCCCATGGTGAGCTCCATCATATTTGCACCAGTCATCTTGGGAGGCTGCAATTGAGAACCACCTGATATGAAGATGAATCGTAAAACCATGGGGAGGGAGAGCCTGTGTTTAGTTTACAGCTCTGATCAGGCAAACTGTGTTTCTTTCGAATGTCATCAGTTTCCTCTTGTAAATAATAGGGATAGTATCTGACTTCTCCTTGGTAATGAACTGAGAGGGTGAAAAAGGCTTTAGAAAACATAGACTAATGCATATGCATGAGGAGCTGACAAGCATCCCTTGATCTGATTAGACATGTTTTGAGCAGATAGGTGGGCTAGCTGACCTCTGGAGGTCACTTTCAACCTAAGTTGTTCTAAAATTCAATGAATATGAGTCATTTGAGGCTGTGTTGTTATTTTAGCATTTGCATGTTTTTATTCTGAAGCTGGCAAGTTGTATTTGCTGGATTTGCTTAAACAACTGGCTTGACATTTTTAATAGTTTCAACTTTTTTTTTTTTTCAAGTGCCCGAGCAAACTATTAAAGATCAATTGAAAAAACAAACAGATAAATTACATAGTAGAGCCCTGCCACAAGCCAACTGATGAAATGACCAAGGTGCTCAATGCTGTGTGACCCGCACCAATACTGTCTCAGACACTGAGACAGAGGGAACCTTTGGCTCCCTTCTCTTCAACCTGGATCGTTCAAATCCAGAGTACTGGTTCAGGCTCTGGCCCTTGGTCTTTTTTATTCCTTCTCCTGAGAAGAGTGTGTTGGGAGCTGTTCGTTTGCCCTTGCCTTTTGTATCATAATTCTCTTCTTTGTGAAGTGAGGAAGGGGATGGTAGTTTTGCTCTTTCAGATCAGCTAAGCAGTGGTGGGTTAGCCTGATTTGCACCCAGATGCTCGCTCCCCACTAGCCTCAGCGGGATGAGAGAGATAATAGGAAAAAAAACAAACCAGGAACAAGAAAGCTCATGGGCTGAGATAAAGAAAGGGAGATTGCTTGCCAGCTACTGTGTCACGGTTTTAACACTGGCTAGCAAAACATCACAACAACTGCTCACTCACCCTCCCCGCTCCCAGGGATGGGAGGGAGAATTAAAGGGGTAAAGGGACAAGAGAATCATGGGTTGAGGTAAGAAAAATTTAATAACTAAACTACGATAAAATTGAAAATAATATAATAATAATATATAGAAATATACAAATGAGTGTTGCACAGTGATACTGCTCACTGCCCAATGACCAAGGCTCAGCCTGTTTCTGGCTGACGATCTCAGAGCAGGGAGAGTTCTGAAACTACAATCCCATGAAAGGAGATAAGAGCCGGAGCATCTGAGACCAAAAGCTGACTGAAAGGGTGAGATGACCATGAGAGAGGGACGACCCAGTGAGAGAGGGGATGACCCGAGCAAGAGAGAGCCCTTCCGGACAGATCCTCACCTATATCCTGGGCATGATGTACATGATATGGAATAGACCGTTGGCCAATTTGCGTCTTAATCCTAAACTTAAGGTCAAATCCTAAGCCAGCAATTGGGCTGTGCTCCCTCCCAGATTCTCCTGCCCCTGCAGACACGGGCACAGCAGAGAAGCTGGAAAGTCCTGGACTCTCCTGGCAGCAGCTCTGCCCATCAGTGTGTGATCAGCTTCTCCTCAGCACAAATCCAATATACAGCCTCACACCAGCTGCTATGAGGAAAGTGAACTCTGTTCCAGCTGAAACCAGGACATACTGTTGCAGGCAAAATAGACTGAAATTTGCAAAAATTAATTTGTTGCCACTTCTGACTCATCAGTCTCCCCCTCCCTCCCCAGAGCAGTGCAGGGGGGATGGAGAATGGGGGTGCTGTGGTCATAACTGCTCCTCTCTGCCACTCATTCTTCCTCACTGTTTTCTGCTGCTCCTGCATGGGTCCTCTTCATGGGCTGCAATCTGTCGGGAAAAATCTGCTCCAGTGGGCTTCTCCATGGGCCGCAGTTCCTGTCAGGAGAATCTGCTCCAGCATGGGGTCTCCACAGGCTGCAGTTCCTTCAGGGGATACCCACATGCTCCAGCATGAGGTCCTCCATGGGCTGCAGTGTGGATATCTGCTCCAACATGGTCTTCTTCACGGGATTCAGGGAATACCTGCTCCACAAAGTCCGGGGGAATACCCACCTCCAGTGCCTGGAGCACCCATGAGGTGAGGCTGACCAGCCTGTAGTTGCCTGAATCCTTCTTGCCTTTCTTAAAAGATAAAAGTGACAGTTGCTTTCTCCCAGTCCTCAGAATCACCATGATGGTTCAAAGAGTATTGAGACTGACCACAAAATGACATCAGCCCTCTCCCTTAGCACTCATGGGTGCATTCCCTCAGGGCCCATGGTCTTATGTATGTCCAGTTTGTTTAACTGTTCCCTGAGCTGATCCTCTTCCACCCAAGGGTATGTCCTCCTTGCTTCACACTCTCCCCTTGGTCTCTAGGGTGTGGTGTTTCTGAATCTGATCTTAAAAGACTGAAGAGAAGGCGGCATTCAATACCTCACCCTTTTCCATGTCCTGTGTCACCAGGTCCCCCACCCCATCCAGCAGCAGGCCCATGTTTCCCCGAATGTTCCTTTAGATAGGTGTGTGCTTACAGAAGCCCTTCTTGCTGCCTTGGACACCCCTTGCCAGGTTAAGTTCCAGGTGGTGCTTGGATTTCCTAAATACATCTCTGCATGCTCCAATAGTGTCTCTTTATTCCTCCCAGGTTACCAGTCCCTGCTTTCAACTTCTGTAGACTTTCTTTTTATGTTTGAAGTTTGCCAGGAGTTCCTTGATTATCCGTGCAGATCTCCTAGCACTTTCCGCTTGCTGGGATGGACAGCTCTTGAGCTCCAAGAAATTAAGTCAGCTTGAACAGTTCCCATACCTGGAGTTTTAAATTTCTAATATTTCTTCTTTTTTTTGAGTCCTTCAGGTCAAACTTTTGAGCTGGTTGTTTTCCAGGGCAGTTAGGTGCTTACCTAGAAGAAGAGGGAATTATTATCTCGGACCTAGTGGACTCCAAAACATGGGACTTCAAAAAAAAAACCCCAAACCCCAACAAATACAGACTTGGTCATGAGATGGCAGTCCTGTTTGTGGAGAGTAATTTATGCCATTTTAATAAAAGCATTTTGACTCAGTTTTGCTTTGACAGTCAAATTCAAGCTTATCTGAACCTATTCTGAACTTTAACAGGGCTATACCAGTTTTGATCAGCTCAGGGTGTAATTTCAGTTCCTGTACAGTAATGCAGTGTGTTGGTTGTGGATAGAGTACAGCACAAGGGGCATGCATCCTCCATGTCTGAATTTTCTGGTTTGAACTTTTGTACGTTTTTCTCGAGAGCTTATTCAGAAGAAAGTGATTCAATAATTTAAATGTGATGAAGCTATCTATTTCTGGCAGGTCTGATCTCCTCTGCCTTCCTTTTTTTTTTTTTTTTTTTTTNTTTTTTTTTTTTTTTAGTGTTCAAGATCTCTTACAAATTAGTTTATCCAGGGAATATTTGCCTTAGATTAACTCAGAAAACTCACTCCTTGAAAGAAAGAAACTGTGTAAATAACCCTCCGGCTCAGGCACCCTAGCCAAGTGCCTTACAGGATTTTTCTCTTAGAATTTAATTTGTTCTAGTGATTTAAAGTGCAGCGTTCACACTGAGCTCAGGAACCTCTGTGCTTCCTTTCATCGCTGTCTTTGTCATGATCAAATGAGCCCTTATGGTGCACAATGAGACTTCTCCGCCTTATTAATAACAATTCAGACCTATAGAGATCCTGTTTGTTTCTGGCAAGGGAAATCTATCTGCAGCGGCTCAGTAGCAATTGCAGCCCTTTGTGCTTGCAGGTGAGCATCAGTCAGTTTTATGCACTCTGCAGCTTTGGACAGCCCCCACCACCTCAGCCGGCTTGGAATAACACAAAAGGCAGAATATATGTTTTTTCCCTTGGCTGAACCTGGAGCCTTCAGGAGGTGCCAGTGGGCCGTTGCAGGGAAAGGGTCTGCAGTGCAGTCGCTGTGAGTTGTACCTGCTGTTCAGGCAGTTAAAGACACTTAATTAGCACTCTGCTGTCTTTACCTTCTATGAGCTTCCTATAAATCCCTTTCAAACTGGAAATGTGGGCTGACTCTCAGGCCGATCAGCTGGCAAACATCCGAGGAAGGTTTGCGGGGTCTTTTCACAAGTAATCATGCTCCATCTCAATAACTGCAGTACGCAGGTGTTTGTTTTTTTTTTTTGACATGTTCATTCATTTATGTTTCATAAATGGGATCTACCTGCAAGAGAAGTGTGCATTAAAAGACTATTGGAATTCAGAGATACTTAATGTTTTCAGGTTCTTTTTCTTTGAGATGTTGAAAAAAACCATGCCAGCCTGCAGGAGAGTCCACTGTTGTTGCCTGTTAGGAATACAAAACCATACAGTTGTTTAAGAGTGTCATGCATGATAGATTTCACAGGTATAGATGGCTGAATTAGGTAAAGAAAAGTAATTTTCCTGTTGTTTTCCCCTATTAAAATGTAATATGTTTACTTCCAATAGGGCTCTAAAGAATTCTTCTAATGTGAATATTGTTGGCTAGGTGTAAAACTGAGCAAGAAATGAGTAAAATAAGAAGAGACCTGGGTTACAGTGATAGTTATGTTCCAAATTTCCACTCTAAACATTGTGATGTGTTTTTAATCATAATTTTGAAAGTAGGGGACAACATCTAGTTTCAGTGTTGTGAGCAGTGTATTTTAGGTTTCTGAGGGAAGATCTGTGCCATGTATTTTAGAAGTGCAAGGGTTTGCTATAGGGCAGCTGTTTGTTCTCATGCGAAGTATGAGAAAAAAAAAAAAAAGATTTAATCCAAGTGATGCTTCAGGTTGCAGGCATGCAGGTGTAGCTTGCCACAGCACACCGTACAGCTGCCATTTCAACCCTGCTGATCCATACACAGGAAAAACATCCTGGCTGTCTGCACAAACATCTTTTCCACACTGTGTGATTTAGGGTTTAATTTCTGGCAGCTCCCACCCAGATACCTGCTGACGGACACCCCTGTCACCTTCCCGGTCCTGAAGAAATTCCCTCCTGAATCTCCCAGCTCTTGGGTTCTGGGGCAAACTTCACTTGCCTTGTCCATATGAAAGAAGACCCAGTTGCATCCCAGTCTCTGAGACACGTGGACAGGGATAAGGCAACTGTTAGCTTTCTAGTGTTTTTTTAATAAAACCTCTTACTTGATCTCGCACATGACAGAGAGATATTTTCTACCCGTGCCCCAGCATGATGAGTTCATTATTCACCAACAGTGAAGTTCTGATTATAATGAAGATGTGATGCCTGATACCTACTGCTGGGCAGCCAGCCGGGTTTGTCTCCGCACATCCCACTGCAATCCAGCCTTCCCTGAGGCGGTAACTCTTGTCTGTGTCTGCTGGAAAACGTCACCTGCATCAGTGATGCTGACTGTAGCGTGGGTGCTGGAGGGGGAAACGAGACAGACATACGGATGGGAGACAGCTTGGTACCAGACAGACAGCTGATGAGAATGGGCCAAAACAGAAAGCTTCCTGAAGAGCCTTGGCCGTTGTCTTCTTGGTGGTCTTCTTGGTGGTGAAGTTCCTCTGCTCTTCTGTTGTCCAGCTCTATGACAAGGAGGTTAATTCTCAATTATTTGAAGAAGAAGCTACTTGGCTATAGAGCGTCCATTCTTCCTTTCACTTGCACTGGTTTATTTCAGCCTCCTTTGGGCTGCTCCAAGCAATTTTGGTTGTTGGGGACAGTTTGCAGCACTAATTGCTTGTGTTGCTGGAGAGCTCATTTTAGCTTTGTTTGCTGTGTATGTCTTGCATTTATTGAGCCCAAAAGCAGAAATGTTATTGCCATGCTGACCCGTAGGTTCTTGGGGAAGCAGCTGGACTGGCAGGAATGACACACAGCCTAGGACTTTGGTGAGATGAGCTCCAGCCACACATGGGTCATGCTCTGAAAAATAATCGTGTCCTTTTAAATGCACTGAGAACCAGCTTCCCTATCCAGAAAGTGTCCTACTTCTGTAACAAGGAGCGCAGAGGCCCTGATTTTGCTTATGTCATCTTCTCTGGCAGGGGAAGGGTCCAGGAGGATTGCATCCATGAGGTCTACCCAGTGGAGTGGAGGATCCACCTCAGACATAGGGACTCTAAAGGCTTGTTCTCTGCAGCATCTGGAAAAGGAGAGAAGCCTGCTGGGAAGATAGTTGAGTTTTCATCTGTCAGAAATGGGCAGCAACATCCCAAACAACCAAAGCAGGCAAGCTCTCTGTTGGAAGACGATCCAAGCACACAACATCCTGCCTGCCCCTGCAGCCTGTTCTCCCACCTGCAGCAAGAGGGTCCTTCTTCCACTCTCCTCATGGCCTTGAGGCAGGGAAAACACTTCCCAAAGGGCACATCGGTATGAAGAGTGTGCTGGAGAACTGAAGCCGAAAAGCTGGACGGCAGGATGGAGTGGCATAAGGGACATTTAACAGTTTGCAGGGTCTAAGCTTGTGATGTGGAAAGCTTCCTGCCTGCATTTTTAGCATCTTAGTGAAGAGCTATAGGTTGCTATTTTCCTTCTCTTTCCTTACTGTATTTCTCCTTTTCTCTTAGTCTTTTTTTCTTTTCCTTCAAAAAGCAACAAAAGCAAAGAAACAACAAAATCTTCAAAGTAATTCAGCCCGTCGGTCTCAAGATAGCACTGCTAAACTCACCTTGGTGAGCTCCACTCAGTTAAAAGACACATTTGGCACCTTCTTGCTGCTTTTCTTAAGGAAAGTCTGCCCTTTTTGGTTTGTTAAGCACCTAAAATGCGTGTGTGAGATGACAATGCTGTCTTTTAATGATGCCACTAGAGGCTGATGCTACTTTTTCAAGTTATATACTACCTGTCTTGTAATTGGTAGCAGACAATTGAAGTGCAAGTGTCTCATTTGGGGGAAATTGCAAATTAAAATGGTTACAATGCTGCAAATCAGAGAGAGGCAGCGCAGCCCATTATTCCCAGTCCTGCTTGTGTGACACCGTGTGCTGCTCAGGCTTGAATATCACTGGGACACTCTGAGGGACGTCTGCAAGTCTCCCCTCCCTGCATCGAGGAGCTGCGTGCGAGAGGCTGGGGCTGGTCTGCAGGCTCCATATGGTCACCAGGGCTGTGTCCGCCCAGGGGACCCAGGTGGAGGGGGGACATGGCCTTTGCTCACCATCTTGGCTGTCCATCAGGAAGAAAGAGGGGTCCTTGAAGAAGGAATGAGGATGCATAGGGTGAGGGCCTGCCACAGATCCATCAGCATCTTGAGCTGTCTGGGGGTCTCTGCTAACATGCTCCTCTCCCCAGCCCTTAGATAGTTTAGGTGGCATTTTTTTTTTACTGTCTTTGTCTTTTCTGTGCTTTCTTGATGTCCAGATGCCAGAAGGCTGCGTAGTATCCCAGGACTGGTCTCCTCGACACAGCACAAAAAGTCACATGCCATCTATTGGCAGGCAGTGGTTGTGTTTCATAGAATCACAGAATGGTTTGGGTGGGAAAGGACCTTAAAGCCTATCCAGTTCCAACCCCCTGCTGCGGGCAGGGACACCTCCCCCTAGCCCAGGTTGCTCAAAGCCTCATCCAGCCTGGCCTTGAACCCCTCCAGGGATGGGGCATCCACAGCTTCTCTGGGCAACCTGGGCCACTGCCTCACCCCCCACACAGGAAGAAACCTCCTCCTAATATCTAGTATAAATCTCCCCTCTTTCAGCTTATAACCATTACCCCTCGTCCTATCGCTACGCTCCCTGATGAAGAGTGTTTCCCCATCTCTCTTGTAGCCCCCTTTCAGCAGAGAGGTTGCCTTCTGCATGGTACCGGCAGTGTTTAAGAAGATGAAGCAGGCTGATGTGCTTGAATGCAGCAGCTCTGATACTGATGCATGGCTGCTTCTCACCCTCCTCGTTGTCACTGCCTGCAGCGACCAGATGCAATGGCTGCAGGGCAGGCAGGTATGTTCATCTCTCAAGCAGGGGAAGGGAGAAGATGCTATGGGGGAGGTGGAAACGCACTCAGGAGACTGACCAGGGACGTCTGTCTCCCATAGAAAAACTTTATACACTGTGGGTTCTTTTTTTTTTTTTTTCTTTTTTTTTTTCCAAAAGGAGGTCAGTTTTTGCCCATCGCATTTACTGGAATGGTCTTTTTGGTTATAACCCTTTCTCATTGCCAGTGGGCTACCAAAATTTCCAGATATGCAGCTTAGGGAAGGAGAAATGCTCACAGTAGAGGAGACATTAGAGGGCAACATCTGGCAGCAGTGCTGTGCTGGAGACTGGGGCTGGTGTTCAGGCTGGTGTCAGACGCTTCTGCTCTTCAACATCACTGGTAGCTTGATAAGGTGGGATGGGTCACACCTGAATGCTGAGAAGTCCCCTTCTAAGAGTTCCAGACAACTTTCAGAAGTGGAAACATGTCAGATGGAGAGGGTCTGTCTTGAACAGGTGGCCTTAGCCATGCCATTTGGAGGCATAAGAAGAGTTTGTGCCCCACAGCTGCCTCTTCTCACAGGTGAGGAGTGATGGGTGGCTAGTCCTGCACCAGTCAGAGGCAGCTGGGTGTGGTGTGATGGAGGTCAGCACAGGGTCCTTCCCAGTTTGACCTATTCAGCAAACAGGAGATGTCACTAGGAGCTGAGAAGCAGCAAAGCTTCCCACGGGACAAAGGGAGAGGCTGGGAGAGAGGAAAGCACTTGGCTGCAGAGGACACCCATAACCTGGCTGTGACCAGTTGCTCTCCACCACTGATGAGCATGGCCTAAATTACTGTCTGACAGTTTGTATGGGTGATGCTGAGCTCAGATTTAATGATCTGCGTGTCATAAATTGGGCAGCAGCCGCAAGCAACAGAGCTAAAGGGCACCTGAGAAGAAAACACGCCACCAAGAATGGGTGAAATTGGGGCAGCATCGTTTGTGGGTAACACCTCTGAAACCCCCTGCCTTCAGCTTCAGAAGTCCTGTTTGTTCATCTTTTGGACACAGGTGCTGCAACTCCAGCCACTTTCCCCAAGACTAATTTAGGAAAAAGAGCTGCAGGTGAATTAAATTCCTTAACTGTCATTTTTTTTTTTCACAGCTCCCTCCACATCACTAGTTGTCACTGTTATTAAATGGTTCATGCCTGTCTTCAGCCAGCTTTGGTGGCCAAATACATCAGAGCTGGGTGTCACCACCACAGGGGACACAGCTTTTCTCCTTAGCCCTCAGGCAGTGGGGCGGGGGCTGCAGCAGCCAAGCTGTGTTTTGTATTGATATCCACGTCTATATAGATATCTAGGTGCCTATAGCGTTTATACCATGTCTACTACCATATGTAGTAGGCACGATTTAACCCAAACAACGCCAGTTCTGCTAGTCTTCTTGGCAGAAATACTGAGAAGCCGAGGGGTGAAGCAATTCCTCAACAGACTTTGCACAACCAGGTGTTTGTGACCTTTCGTCAGAGCCAGAGAAAGGTGGGGGAGTATGACTGTGTTCACAATGTGTTTTATTGTTTTTTATAGTGGAATTGGGTTTGACTGGCAGTTTTCACAGCGCGTTTGTTTATGTGGGTAGTGCATGTGGGTAGTGCATGTGGGTAGTTTACTCATACAGCAGAGGAAGAAAACTTTGGGGTGACGTTTTACAGCAGTCTGACTTCAGAGTCTCTGTTTTCCAGGCTCCTGAGACTGAGGACTAGAGCCTTGGAGTTTCCAAGTGTCAAAGGAGGCTACCACCCACTCCTGGAAGTGCCTGCAAGTACATCTGCAGCCCAGCTGGGTGCTTCATCCAGGTAGGCTCTTGAAGGACTTCTTGTGACCCTAACAGGCTTAGGAAGTGCTAAAAATACTGCTGAGAAAGGAGCTGCACCTGTAGGTCCCCACAGCCATCAGAGAGGTGGCTGATCTTCACCGCAGGAACTGAGACAGAGATGTTGCTGGGTGCTGTTTGAGTCAGCCTCCTGTTGGGAAAGAGGCTTTAGTTTCGAACTTCCTATTTCTGAAAAGCGTATGAATGGTGCCTCCAAGGACTAGGGTATTACATCCTTGGATCCATCATGGTTTGCTTTTCCTGTCTATTTAGAGGAAGATGCTCTCTAAAGGAGAGGAAGTCTCTGCTAAAGTGCAGCACCAAGCACTCAGATCTTTGCTGGATGCTTCTGTCCAGACTCCCCTCTACATTACCAGAGGGTTTTGTGGATTTTGATGCAGTTTGAAGTTTTGCGACAAAATCATGGTGAACTGTGTGACTTCGAGTATCTAAACTTTGAAGGTTTATCTAATACTGAGAACAGGCTTACTTGGCAGCTTCAAGGTTGGAGAAAGCCTGGTGGC
>VZTO01025891.1:12647-30739 GCA_013400615.1 Syrrhaptes paradoxus
GGTGGGCAGAGTTGGGGGGGGAGGAGGGGGGAGAAGAGGAGGTAGCAATGAAAAAGAAATCTCCATGCTGTATGAGCACCGCACAACATCAGCAGAAACACTGGTGTGTTATCAAAACTGTTTTAGCCACAAACCCAAACCACAGAATTATGAAGTGCTATGAAGAAAACAGACTCCATCCCAGCCACACTGAGCACAGTTGTTTGCAAAGTTTTTTTAAAGAACCATTATTGCTCAACAGCTTTAATCTTTGTAAACCAGAGAACAAAGGACATGTCCTTGCAACATTCGTAATGTTCAAATGTTACGGGTAGTCTTACATAGTTTTTTGGAACACTTTAGTGGTTTTTGGGTTTTTTTTTAAGATTTCTCGTGGATAAACCTGTTGTATATTTATGACTGCTACATTGGTTTTCTGGTATGGATAACCAATGGGGGTCTTTGGTGTGCAGGGGGCTTTGGGGCTGTTTTGCTTTCAGCTTCTGTATCTCTTTAAAAAGGATTATTTTTTTAAGCTGAATTTAGATGGGAAAATAATTACAATCATACTTGCTATTTTCTCTTTCAAATAGTCCTTTTGCTTTCCTAGAGTTTTCATAACCATTGTCCAAATTTTCCTGTTTGGACAAGCCCTTTATTGAACACTATGAATTGGAGAACAATAACCTTTAAGCAGTATTTTGCTATGTAGAAATTAGAGCTTGAAGAGGTGTGAAGAACTGCTGCCTTGTTGTTCAGCCTGTCTTGGGACAAGTAAGCAAAAGTATATCTTTAGCAGTGAACAGTTGTATTTGATCTATATATCTCAAACTACATGATTTGGATTCCTCTCCCATTTTTTTTCCATCCAGAGCAGGTAAGGGAATACAAAGGTGTATTGTAAAATTGTGTATTGCCTTGTAAACCAGGCAAGTTTCAGACACCACCTTCTGTGCCAGGAGAGTGTGAAGATGATTAAAAGGGAATACACAGACAGATGGGAATAGGTAAACAAATGTGAGTTTGGACAAATTTAAAGACCCAAAAAATTGTTATTCCAGGACACCTAAGGTAGATGTTTTTGAGATGTAAGTACTGAAAGATCTGACACCTTAAAATGGCTTAGTTTCGAAGACCTGACTGACAGTAACTCTGAAAGATTTTGGAAGTTTCCCTGTCTGTAGGTTGCTTTCCTTCTCAACATTTTATACAGCTTTCTATAAAACTGAGTAACTGAGCACATACTTAAGATATATATTTGTGCTAATAGGTTCACCTGAGAGGACTTTGGGTACACCAGTGATGAATGAATGACACTAATTGCCTTCCAGTGTGAAGACTATGTCTCTCTGGCAACTTAAGGAATACCAAATCACACATTTAATTTTGCTAGAAGTCTCTTGATGTCAGATGAGGTAAAGATCCCTCAACATTTTTGTTTTTATTTTCTTTTTTCCTATTTTTTTTTATTCTCCAGGAGTCCCTGCCTCGTAAGCCTAAGAGTTGAGATGCCTCACTTGTGTTTCCTGTGCATGGGTAGCAGGTGCCACACAGTTTAATGAACTGTCACGGGACCTATGGAGCTGACCCTGCTCCATAATGGAGCTGCTTTTTCATGAGCCAGTGAATCACCTAATACAGTAAAACTAGATTAAGGAGCTTCAGCATCACAGTAGTGTAACATTTCACTGACTGCAGTCATGGATACCTGAAAGATCATGATGTATATCATCCTTGAGAGGTTTTTAGGAAGTAGTACTTCTAGCAGCCCTAACAATATAGTTGAGGTTGAGAAATGAATGTAATTTGCCTGTGTCTGACTTTTCTTCTGACAAGACTGCCACAAGACTGACTGGTACCAGAACAACAGAGGATTGATATAAGGGTTTCCTCAATAGATGGTAATATCTAGAAAAACTGACGATAAAGACCTAATATATTTTTAATTACATTTGGAGGCTTATGTTCTACTGGAATATATATTATTTCTTCAATGTGGAGTCTGGCTTAAACAGCTTAGGTTTAGGGAGTGTTAGTGGCTGTCTACATGGAGATCCATTTAAGTCAGTGAATTCACCCGCCATAAACTTCAGACTTGAGACCAAAATTTACATTCAGTGTGTTTAAACATATTGACACAATCAGTGCAACTATTTAACTTTCCATGCTGACGCTGCATTTGTGAACTTTTCATCAAATGTGCAAACATGCAAAGAAATGCCTTAGAAGCTCAAAGCATTGTTGCAGAATATGGATTCTAAACCTCACACCTTCTAAAACCACTTTTGCTTGCTCACAATTCAAAGATGGGGCAGAGTTTCTATTTCCATGCCACTTCTTATGTAACCTGCCATGAATTAACTCTGAACAGTTCACAATCAGGAGAGGATCCTGGTTTCTTTGACATCTCCACCACCCTGTGTGGCATAGGTATGGGTAAATATTGTCAGGGGTCAGGACTGAAGTGTTGCCTTGTAGACTTCAGGAGGGCAAACAGTGTTCATGGAGAGATACAGCAGATTTAAGCCACTCTGATTTCTGGAAGTAAATTAAGCTGTTGTGTAGACATACCTGATGTCTTGCTCCCACACCTGGCTACCAAGCTTGCCTTTGTTTGCTCTCACTAAAAATGCAAAATAGTAGGACAGAAGGAAGCTGAGACTTAGAAAAAAATGAATGTGCTAATCTTATGTTGCATGCTGACAGCTACACTGTTTGATATGCTAATACTTGAAAAATCCTGTTTAAATTGAAAGCTGGGCTTCTCAGACATGGGAGGGATTCAGTTTCTGTCTCAAAAGAGCAGTAGAAATGCTGAATACAACTCAAGGTTACTTAGTAACCTGCAAGAGACCAGATAAACCCAAGGGAAGGAGCATGTAGAGTCCTTTATTTAATAATCAGAACGAACCTCCCCTGGCACCTGAGAAAAAAAACAAAACCCCTAAACAAATTCCTCACCACTATTATTGCTGATTTATTTGTAGATTTAACTGAGTGCTACTTACAGTGCAGTCTGAGGCACCACAGATTCTATTCTGGTGCACCCCAGGCTCTTTTCAGCAAAGCTACTTCCCAGCCCCATCATGCCCAGGCTGTCTTGTTCCTGGTGTTATTCCATCCCAGGTGCAGGGCTTTGCATTTGTCCTTGTCAAATGTTAAGTCCCTGTGGCCCATCCCTTCAGCCTGCCCAGGATGGTCTGAAGGGTGGCCCCTTGAGTGTGTCATTTGGCAACTTGATGAGGGTGTACTCTTTCACTGTCTCAAGGTCACTGGTGCAGTTTTAAACAGAACAGGCCCTAGAACAGACCCTTGCTCCCAGACAGAGCAGTGCCTGTTAACCACTATCCTCTGAGCCCAATCATCCAGCTAGTTTTTAAGCTGATTTATCAGTCCTTCTAGCTACAGCATAATGTCCTTGCTTTGATATAAGAATATTGTGGGAGATGGTCTCGAAAGCCATGATAAAGCAGAGATAAATGGCATCTACTGCTCTCCCTTCATCCCCAAAACCAGTCACAGGGGTCATGATATCCCCTTCATAAATCCACTCTAACTGCTCCCAGTCCATCCTCTCCTTCCCAGGAGTGTCTTCCAGGAGGACTTGCCCTGATTTTCCCAGTGAGGCAGGCTGCTATATAGCTCCTGGATTTGCCTTTTGGCCTTGTCTGAAGACAAGGGCAACATTTGCTTTTCTGCAGTTGTTTTAGACCTCTCCCAATCGCCCCACTCTTTCAAAGGTGCTCTTGCAAGGGCATCAGCCACTTCTCCCAGTGCCCTTGGTGCAGAAATGTGGAGGACGAGCCTGTGCCTCTGGAATGACGGTGAGGGGCCAAGCACATGGGGACATGAGTGGTGGGCTAAAGGCCCCAGGTGGAAAGAAAGCTTTTGTAGAAGCTCGCTTACCACCAAGAAGGGGTTTCCATACCCTTTCAAGGAGATGCATAGGACAGACTTGCAGGATCTGGGACCTTCTGGTAACTGCTGTGATACTTTCTGGTCGTTTCCTCATCTCTAGCTGAGGGCTAGGTTTGGGACTCCAGCGTTCCTTTGGGAAGTCTGGAAAGGAGGTCTGAGCTGGCTGGGAGCGGGGCATGTCTCTGCAGATATGTGCAAACTGTTTCATGCTTGCTCAGCATGGTTGCTGGGCAACCTTGGATCTCCTAGCTGTGAGATTTGTCTGTATGGAAATGTATTCTCTGCTTGTGCTCTCTGCCTTTCCCTTCTGAAAATTTTCTCTTCAAGTCTCTGAAATGGGAAGAGTCCCAGTATTTACTCAGCCTCATGCAAGAACTACTCACTTGAAAAAAGGGAAAATTTCAGTGTGGGAATATTTGGCATAGCCAAAATTTATTGCCAAAGCATGCACTTGCTTTCAGGCAGAAATGTCTGAATTATACAATTATCAATTTCAAAATTACTCTAGAAGAGGCTGATGTAATATTTTAATTCTCTGTAAATCAGCATTGCCTTTTATCCTGCTGAAACCGTGACTCTTGACTGCCTCTGAATTCAGTAGATTTGGATTATTCTTAAACCTAGAACTGTGCAAGGTCACTGTAAATCAGGAGAGGATGGTACCAGCACAGCGATTAGTATCACTACCATTGTATCAATAAGAACATCAGAAGAATAAGATAAATGTGTGTTAGATACAGAGGTGCTTAGGTGAAATACTCTTTTCAGACTTCTGGACTAAGAAAACATTGTTAAGAGTTGCTTTTGGTTAAAAAAAACAGCTGTGGACTCTGTCCCAAAGATGCTTCTGCAGCTCCAGGACCTCATCACTATGCATGTTTCTCTTAACGTGTCAGAGTGATAGCTTTACATACATGTTGTGTTATAGAGTATTAACAGGTGTAAAACCTGTCGCCCTGTGTAATTGTACATACCTTTGCATAAATTTCTAACCCTGCTCTCCATTAGAAGTCTTCATCGGTATTTTAAAGTACATAAAATGAATATTTAACATTGAAAGGTATTTTTTACTGCTACCTAGGGAATGAAATATGGAACATACCTGCTCAGACTTTTGAGTTTTACCATATGATAATCCTTAGTGAGTTGTTAATAGTACACTGAGAAACCTATCCGAAATTCGGTCTCTAATATGTGCTTGCAAAATCTTATTTCTCAGACATGCCTCCCTGTGCAGTTTTTAGTGCACTCACATAATAGACTTGAAGTTTGTGTCTAGTAATTTATTTGAAATCAGATGTATTGCTTGATGGCTCAGATACAGCATTCAAAACTAAAAAAAATCCTGAATTAATTCCCAGGCTCTCAAATTCTGACCTTTAAAAAGCAAACTGCCTTATTTTGAAAATGCAGATATTGTTGCAGGAGACATTTGCAGTGACCACACAAGAGACAAATTGGTCTGGGATTTTAGGTTGATGAGGATGGTGTTCTGCTTGAACTTTTCTTAGTCTCCTGAGCTATTTCAATAATAGATACTGTTAGCAGTGTTACCTTACAGGGTAACCAGTGCAGCCTAGATCTGATGACGTAATGTACTCATGATGGGCTTCACTAAATACATTCCTGGATATAACTTACCTATTTTATTTTGGGAAAGTCATCTGGGCAGATTGCGATACTGAACCATGAATGGGTGGAATCTCACGCATTACTGCTTCCGGATAATTACTCAATACCTACAGTCCAAGCATGTACAATTAACGACTTCCATCAATCCAGAGTTTCTTTGCCATTGTGTCTTCAGGCAAATTTGAAGCTTGTTTTGCAGCTGGTATTGTGAGACTGTAGCAGAGGTGGTCATGTTGCCAGACACTGTGGCCATGACCTCTTATTAATTGCTATGAGGCAGCAGCACAGGGTTTTTTGCTTCGGTTCGTCTCCCCCACCCAAGCCTGATCTGATCATTTGAACTAATTACCGAAGAGACTTACAAATGAATGTAACCAGGTTCCTGGGGTTTGTGTTCCTGTGGGAGAGCACGCTGCCAACAGTGCCTTTGCCTTGCAGCAGCAGTGGTCACTCCATTAGGGCGACTGATCGATAGCGGGAGGCGTGCAAAGCACAGAGGTGTGCCAGGAACTGCCAGGAGGCTTGAGCTGGGGCTGTACAGAATCTGACCCAAATGTCAAGAAGAGCAATTACTTTATTATGGAGATATATGACATGATCGGTGGGTGTGTGCGTGTGTGCATGTGTGTGCGCCCCTGCACACGTGTATTCACTGCCCCATGGTCCATTGTGTTTGCAGTCTCCCCTTTAAGCCTGTGAATACTATGCTGAAAACTCATGGTAATAAAATTTATTGTTAGCATAATACTGTTAAAAAGGGTAGTTTGGGGTCTGTCATTTGAAAGTAAAACGATACTTTTCATTTTTCTCTGTAACTATTCTTTAGCTGTTGTAAACAAATTCTGCTCTGAAAAAAAATCCATTCAAATTGCACAAATGCTAAATAGTGATGTCACCAGGGGAGTTCAGAGCTGACTTTACGATTGATGATGGTGTAGAAGCCACAGGAGAACTTTATTTCTACTCATTACCTTTGGTCATGTAGTGCTGCAACTTTAACCTGAGATCAGTGGGCACTTCCACTGAATAACATTGAATATCCCTGGAAAAAAAAACATTTAAAAATGACAAATATTGAATTCTTATCTAATTAACAAATTGTAGTCATTATTCATGAGAGATCCAAATATGTAAGTGCATACAATGTTACTGAAATGTTAAGTTTTTATAGATAAAATCCTCTTTCAAATGACAAAATAACTCACTTAGAGTTGATGTGATATATTTGGTAATAAGTGCTTTGGTGAATCCATTTGTAAAACAAAGAATCAGTTGTTAAAAAATAAATAATATATGTGCATCTATAACTAGTATATGTATAAATAATATACATATAGATTTGCATATATTTTCTATTTATAAAATACATATATAAACCATGTATGTGTGTATCTCCAATATCCCAAAAGAAAATACCAGGAAGGAAAACCTGATGTGTTATTTCTGCTAGTACTTTACACTGAAATGCTAATTGTATATTTGGTATATTCACGGAGTGGACCAGTTTTCAAATATCTTTTGGAAAGCTGATGAGATTTGCATCTGTGCGATACTTTCCAAAATGAAGTCTTTCATTTAAAAGATTAATGAATGTATTCACATGTCTGATCCAACTTCTGGCTTCTGTGCTTTATTCTTGGGCAAGAATATTACTTCTTATTTAACAGATTTAAATTCTCTACTTCTGCATTTGGCAGGTGGTGATAGGAAACTGGCAGGTGGTGATAGGAAGCAGTGCAACCTGGAGAAATTAAATTGTGCAAAGAATCACTGCCAATGTACTGACCAAAAAAAGGAAAAGTAAAATGAGCTCTTATGCAACAGCATGTAGGTGTCAGGTGGTGGAATTGTAAATTAGACGTAAAAATCAACTTTACAGCATTGTTTAACAAAACAACTCATCTAATTCTCAGATCATCTTTTCAAATTTTTTGATTTTTTTCCATAGAAAGGAGAATCATGTAGTAGCTTATTTTTTCTTGCTTGTTATAAATACTCTAGTGTTTTCCTTTGGCAACTCAATCGTTTAATTAGAAGTATAAAACAAATGATTTTTTAGTCATTCTGAAAAATTGAAGGTCCTGCTAATGAAATATTAAATGTGCTGTGCAGAAGAAAAGCAGTTATTCAACTACAGCAGGAAGTACAGTGTAATTAAGATAATTTTAGTAGAAATTCAAGTAGTTGGATAGAAAAATACGTGAGTCTTCCACAGTGGGGGGGAAAGGATGGCTTGTCCCTTGCATCCCTTATTGTATTAAAAAATTATATAAAATAATCAGGTTGCCAAGGAAGCTGTGTCACATATCTTGAAAATGCATTTTGGAGAGTTCAAAGCTTAAAGCACTCTTCAGCTGTTACTTTATCTGAAAATTGCTTGATTTTTTTTTTTTCACTGAGTTCTTCCAAATGCATTAAGTCCTGCTTTATTACTGTAGTACAAAACTCAAAGTCCAAAACAATTTTTCAGATACATTTGTGGCTTTTGCAATTGTAATATCTTGATCTTTCTTTTATAGGCTTTTTTTGTCCTTCATTTTTCCTTCTAAAGACATTTACAGATTACCGCTCAAATGCCAAAGTCTTAGCATTAAATTATCAGTGCTGGCTGAAAATTGGTATTCATGGAAAGATTCATATTTTATTTTGAATTGGAAGCAAAATCAGGAATTTTGCAGCAAGCAACAGTCTGACTGAAATAAAACTCAGAAATTTAAACTATGAGGATGTTATCAGGTTATGTGTTTCACTCTGCTGTAGGAGTGGGGTCCCATAGGCAGCTCCAGTCCCCATCATGTTTGTGAGTGGGAAATCTGGCTTACAAAGAGACACCAGAGTTTCTGTGGACTCTCTTAGGCATAGCTGAACCAAGGATTTTGGGGACCTAAAATTGAATAAATCAAGATGAGAGTCATTTGACTTTGGTAAAGGCTTCAATATGAGATCAATCAGTATGATTGGTTTGTCTATTAGAAAAAATAAAAACTGTGAGACTAGGCTTAAAGCTCTGCATGGGAAGAGCGATGGTACCAGTACTACTGGTGTTCTGACAACCTCCACCCACAGAGTTTCTCTTCAGTGAGTAAAAGTGCAGTGTAATTTTGACCTCCAGCATATGAAAAAGTGTGTACATGCATACGTATACACATACACGAGCACACGTGTGTTATTAAGCACTGAAGGCCCATGATAGAAAACATGAACATTGATGGTATCAATGAGTCAAAGGATTATTCTGGGTTTTGCAGATGAATAGGCTATTAGGCTTTAATATTGCCTTGTTTAAACTAAATTTTTTGCAGAAGAATTATTATTTAATGACTGTGTCTGCTTTCTTTGTAATATATTGATGGTCTTGACAGATTTTCAGGAGACACGTGGGACTCATTTGTAAACAGTCCCAGGAGGGATGTCATGATGATAAATAATGACTGTATCATTCAGTGCTGTCTCTAGAGAGATGTTCCCTCCGGAACAGAGTGACTGAGAAAAACATGGCTAATGGTCCAAACTGAATTGACATACAGACTGAAGTTCTCATATGACAGTATATCAAGCTAAAGGCGCGTTCTATATGTTGATATATGTCACCTCTCCTCGGTGTGTTCTTATCCAAAGCATTTCCTGATATAGTTTATTCAGCCTTTGACACTTCCATCTGACTTTATTGCTGCCTACAAATGGTGGAGCATCCACTCATGGCATGTGTGATTGAAATGTCTGGCTTGTGGCTGTATCTGGAAGCATATTAAGCAAAAACACAATAATGCCTGGAGGTCATAACCCTGGACATGTCAAGTGGATGATGCTGGAAATACGGTTTCTAGTTTAACTGACATTTGAGATCCATTGAAAGTGAGTAGTAAAGTTGATGGTTATATAATTAACCCGTGTATTTTCTTGGATATCCAGAACAAAACTTTCCATGTGGCCATGTATGAAATGCGTCTTAAGTCCTGCAGGCCTTACACTCATATGTAGGTAGACTTTTTGTGCCTAACTCAAAAAGAGGAAGGACCTGATGGTTCCAGGCAATCTGCAATGGCTGCCCAGGCGGGCAGCTGGAGTGGGACTGTGAAGGAGGAAGGAAAAAACATTAAAAGCTTTTAGGCTGTGGAAATTAATTACTTGATATCCACAAAACACATTAACAGACCTGACAGAAAAAAATTAGATTAGAAAAGAGATGTTCCTCCTTACATTTTTCTAACCTCTCAGTTCACCTCTGTGTGGGGTGTTTTCCAGCAGAGCCATCTCATGCTTAATTTTCTTACTTTATGTTTTTGTCATTTCCAACATATAATATACATAATATTACACTTTTTGCTAGCAGGTGATTGCTTAAAACATTGTTTTCCGCATTGTCTGTTTCCATTTATTCTCATGAATACGTATGCCTGTGCACATATTCAGAATACACAACTCATATTCAAGATTGTGGAGAGCTCTGCAGGAACAAATACAAATAACAATATGAGGTCAATAATAGTCATCAAAACATTGTTAGCAAACTTATTCCTTCTCCTCTACCAAACCTACAGCATTCAGTCAGAAGCGTTGTTTTGTGTTTTATTCTTCAAACACCAAGTTAAGCAGTGAATGGAAAATAAAATGTTCATTGCTCTACAACAAACAAGCTATGGACTAGGTGCAAGCCTCAATATAGTCAGCAGAAGACTCTCGTGGAACAGGGATTTTGGAGCAGACTCTACCTGGATCAAGGAAATTATTTTTTGTTAAAATGTTGTTAATTTATTTTGTTAAAATTTTAAAGATAACTTTTATTAGACTGTTTTGTGAGGTTCATGGGTTTTTTGAGATCTTTGGTAAAAAGTTGTGTTAAAGTATTACTGAAAATTTTTGATATAATTTAAATAGGAAAAAAGTTGCATTTTTATTTTAAAGCCAAAATGAATTTTGTAGACTAGATAAATATGATTATTTAAATTTTTGTTTTGTGCTGTTATCATTCTGCCAATAATTTTAATGTGATCTGGAAAGGCTGGTATCTCTAGAGCTATGATAACATTTGGTTTCTGCTCAGAAGCAGCTCGGAGCTGGAACTGGTGAGGAGTGAAACAGGAGACGCTGCTTGATCCAAATAATGCCCAGAGGTTGTAATGTAATGTGAAGAACTGTCCGGACACTCTGACACTGGATGTGACAGTCCTGTTGGACAACTGGAATATAGCCCTTAGCTTTGCGGTTGCTGGAAGGACCTTCAGGCCCACACATCTGGTGAACTTGTCAGTCAAGCTCACTGCTGGAAACCCAGGGACTGAAGGACACAGCAGCGTTGCTGGGGTTTCAGGGTGTCCTTTCAGCTTCAGGTGCAATCAGCACCCAGGAAGTGTGGGTTAAGATGCATCTTGCACTACTTTGTGTCTTCTCCCGGAGTGCCCGCGGCTTTTCGCAGGCTTCGGCCTCTCTCCAGCAGGTGCTGTGGATGTGCCTGCAGATGCTGCACTGACACGGGGGGCAGGAGGGACGTGCTCCTTCTGCCCATCCTGCGGGAAAGTCCTCGAGCCTTTCCTCGGGAGACTGCCATGCTCAGTGTGACAAACCCTGCCTGTCAGGCCCTGTCAGTTTGGGGATTTGATGTCTGTAGACAGAAGTTACTTGTTTATTTAGTCTTAATTCCATGCCTGCATTCAAGGCAATGACTTTGTGCGTGTGTTTACTCACTCTTACATGCACGCTCACGTCCTTGTACCCTTGGGTCATTGTACGTTTAGCTTGAAAAATACATGTTCGTGTAATATACCATTAATATTTAATCAAACTCCCTAGTAATATTTCCACCAAGCTAATGTTCAGGAAACTGAATAGATTTAAAAAAAAAAAAAGCTACCATCATAAATGGGAATATTTTGTAAAGCCTCAAGTGAATTAAATTTCTACACTGTTAGATATGATTGAGAAAATACTTTTAGAAAACATTTTTTTTCCATGTATCTGCATTCTCGTAAATGACAAATGACAAATTTGTGGGGGCTCATTCTGTGGATACAATTCCCACTCCCACAAAATATGCTTGGGTGAGTTAGTGTCCCATCATAAATTCAAGCCTTCAAGTAAATTCTGACAAATTGTAAATGTAATTTAATGGAGTTAGGGGGAAGAAACAAAGACATTTCTTAGGCTAAGGGTTTGCAGAGAGATGTAGATTCCTCATAGCTTTATGCAACATGCCGCCTGCAGCCAGCTTAACTGAACCAAGTCCTAGAGTTGTCTGTATATATATAAGTCAATGGGCTTTTTTTCACAGGTCTCTTGCTGGAAAAGTCAATTTTCTTGTTGTTATGTTTTCAGCACCATGACTGAACTGTGAATTAACATTGCAAAAGACAGTCTATAGCCTCTGTTTCCTGACTGTATAGGTACTCTTTGCAGAAAGCCTCCTCTAAACTATTGAACTGTGGAAGACCATGTTAAATCTATCCATCATTCAGACAAAAGAAAAAAAAATTGCTCTTTTTAATTTTGTGTGAAAAAAACCAAATTAAAGCACTTCAGTACAGCTCACATGGCAAAAATGAAAGGTGAAGATTTTATCATGTAAACAAATTTACATGTCATGAGAGTGATAACAATGGCAGAATTTAGGATTTCCTCTTTCTTAGCCCCATCTGAATCTCTCAAGCCACGGATTTCTTCAGACAACAAAGTCTTGGCCATGGAGTTGAGCTCAACACACAAGTCAATCTGCCACCCTTGTCAACATGCTCTGGAGAGAAATGAGTTAGTTCTGTCTCCAGGTTCTCAGGTATTGCAGTGGTTTCTGTTGGAGTCACACCACTGGTCCCACTTGCAACCTGCTGGCTGGCTCACAGGCTCTGCAGGAAGCATCCTTTCTCTGCAAAAGCTCTAGAAGAGAGATCAGCCCATCCCCAGGGCCAGCCTGGGGGACCTGGTCCCTGCTTGAGTGTTAACAACCAGGGAGGGCTGTGCCGAGCTCCCGAGTTCCTCCTGATGGGAAACTGTCTAGACAATGATGTTTATCCTTTCACAGAAAAACATTTAGCTCGCAGTTCCTCTGCACCCTGATGACCATACTTCCTTCATCTTCCCCAGTGCTGTGCCCCAGAATACTATGTGCTCTAATGGCTAAAACAGATCATTGCAATGCTGGTCTTAGTGTTTGTACTTCAGATTAATGATTGTGGTTTTGACAAGACATCTGCTGAACAAAGCACTTTATTTTTCTTTAATCAGCACGCTGTGCCCGTATCCTCTTAATCTCTTCTAACTCTCATGGAAAAAATAATTGAGCCCACAATCTCAGAAACATAGGCTTCATGGGATTATTTATGGCAATGACTAATTTTGGATTTATTTCTTAGAAGGGTACTGGGTTTGGAAATGTAGGCATCCCTAATGTTCCTTCCCTTAAAACTTCTATAACACTGTCAAGAACTTTCTCTTTTCCATGGTTGTTTTTTTTTTTTTAAGCAATAACTACTCTGTCAGATAAATAAGCAAATTCTTCAGATTAGATATTTAGCAATGGGACCATTTCTATGTGGATTCTTCAGTGTCCCATACAAATTGTATCCTTCCTACAATGGGGCTCTTTCCAGATCTCTCTTTTACACAACCATCAATTTCTGCAGCACTTGTAAGAACCTGATATCTCAACTGACTTTATTTCTATATTTGGTTGGTGGCAATAGGCAGGCTGTGGTCAGACAGATGGGCCGAGGGCATGCTTAAGCTTTGTTTATCTAGAACCAAGCTAAAAACAAATAGCTTCTATTTTATTAAGACTGTACTTATTAGCTTCTTCACCCACAGATTTGATTCACGTTATTTTGATTTGGAGAAGCCTTGCAAAGCTACTTTGTAAATGGGGGTCTGCATGATGCAGGAGACAAACAGGTGCCACATGGATGTGTGAAACCTGACAGTGCCTCTGCACCGTGCCCTGCAGATGCAGGGCATGGTAATGAAGGGAACACTAATGAACAAGCTTATTCATGAGATACATAGGCATCTTTCATTAGAGTTTGTGTGACTTTGATGAACTGGATTTCAATCTGGTTTTTGAAACTGGCTTCACTGCTGAGTTACTGTGTGTTGGTGGCAGAGGATGGTACTAATAAGGTCTTGCTCTAGGGATCTGTATCCTGCTCCACTGGTGTCTCAAGACTAACCACAGCAAAGTCATTTGTTCACTCTATATTTTAGTCCTCCTATATCTGAAAAAGGGAGGGGTGAAGATGAACCCACTTTTTTGGTGCCTGGCCACTTGGGAAGAGCCTTATGTAAATACAACGTATGGCTAACCTTTCTTCTCCAATGTCCTGATCAACTTGTCTCTTACAGAAACTGATGAAATGTCAGTTGTCTTGATGATTTTCCGGCGCTACAGAGCCCAGGTGTTGTTAATGACATCATGCAGGTAAGCAGACAGTAACACAAATACACAAAATTGAAGTTAACTTCATCTGTGTTTGTCACTGTAGTGTGCAAGTATCCAGGAGCTGTACTAATCTTAGCTCTTAGATGAGGAGGAGGCGGCTTGTGTTTTGCCATTCTGGAGGAGGAAGGTGGAAGGCAGAGGGTCAACAACTGGCAGGAACTGAAATCTCTGCCTTTGAGATTTGTTGTCAGCAGTGGAGAGGAGTGAGAAACTGCGACAGTTTCAGAAGTGTTGTTGCTGTCCCTAACAACATATTTCTTTGGGAACTGTTGCACATTGGGTTGGTTTCAGAAAACGTGAGCTCCCTGACCTGCTGCGTACACCCCACTGAGGCAGGGTGCCTGTCAGGACACGACACGCAGCTCACTGGCTCATGGCACCAGGCATCTAGGCAGAGCTTTGCTGCAATGCCCTCTCCTTTTCCTTTCTTCTTCCCAGTTCAGCTTCCATTGAACATATGTCAACGTTGGCCAATGGTCCAGCAGTTGAAGCCTCCTCTTGCATCTTGATCATGTGAGGTGGTCCTGCCATGCTCATCTCCTCTGGCCTTTCTGACTGCTCAGTTTACGGTGTAACTCTGTAAAGGTTAATCAGAGCTTCAGGCACTTTGTCAGTGTTTGGCTTCATGTGTCTTCCTGGCTCTGTGGCTATCGCCTTCATGAGGCTAGGAAGGAAAATTATGTACCTGTCCACTTTTCCATATTCTACAAAAGAATTTAGCTTGTGAGGGGGAGGAAACAAATGGTCTTCAACTTCGGAAGTGCTCTCACCTCTCAGAAATACTCTCGTTAAATTCTCCAAATGAAAAGGTTTTGTCTACATTTTTTATCATTTAGCAAGACATGTGATGGCTGTGAAGAGGCTTTATTTATTACTCCAGTTAAGTGTGGAGTCCTAATTTCTGGTTTCATCTGAAAACCATTTCAGACTTGGGGTCTTTGGGAAAAGGAAATTAAAGTGGGTTCAAGAGCCCTTTGTTTCCTGAACCCCTGATTCACACTCAGGAAAGCGTGTTCGTGCCACAAAAGGATAAAAACTACAAGGGTACATTCCAGAATGTAACATCGATTTAATTGATCTATTCACAATCACAAAATCAAAGACAGGGTTTATTAGGCTTTGACATATGGATTGAGTATGCTCCTTTTGTTTCTAGATGACGTTTTTTCTCTCAAATTTAGCTAAAAATGTAATAGCCCCTCAGTTCAACACAGATCACAGATCTCCTTTGTCCCTTCTTGGTCAACCATTGACTCTTTGTGAAGCCCAACAAGGAATCACAGTCTCAATGGATAGTCCCACTATGCTGTCGAATAAAAAAAAAAAAAAAAAAAAAAAGGAATATCATTAATTACTTATACAGTTCACTGAGATACAGCCACTGACAAGAAGAGTAATGACTAGCTTCCTAGTTTCTAGGCTTAACTCTTCTCGGCACTTTTTTTTTTTTTTTTGCTTCCCATAGACTTTCATTACCAAGCCACAAAGGTGTAAATGGGTTCAAAGTTTTTCCTGTATTCATAGAGTTATGGAAAAGCTATCAAGTAATGCGGGATGTGCACATTTTTCATGGCATCATGTTTTATTTTAAGTTCAGAAATACCAGCTGCTTCAAAAGAACAAACCTACAGTCTCCCTTAAACATGAAAGATACTGCGTGCTTCCTTCTCACTGTGCAAGCCACAGCTGCTGGACCTGTTTTGAATCATTGAAACAAAGGAGAATATCCACCAGGAGCAGGTTAATCAAGTTGCATCTTAATTTTAGTATTAAGAGGGGAAGCACTAACTAGATTCCTTGGGACACATGGGTGAGATTCAAGGGAAAGTGGGCTAAGGTGGCCTTAAGGCACAGCCATGCTTTTCCAAATCTGTACTGTGCTAGGGGCCAAAGCAGTTAGCAGTCCCAAGTGGAGCATAACGAGGCTTCTAAAATACGCTCCACTTGCTGTCACCTGCTGTCACTTGGACACTGCTATCAAATTGCAAGGACTGTTTCTGCAGTGCCAGGAGCTGCTGCATGTGCTGGTAGCCATAAACTACATCAGCCAAGTCACACAACACAAACAAAAACATTATTCATTTATTTATTTTTAAATTCCAGCAGACGCACAAAATCCCTGTTTCACAGGTGTACAGTTTCCTTGCACATCTTTTAAGACAGCTGCTTCTGTGGGTTAAGTTAAGGTACAGACCTATAGGCTATAATGCTGATGAACACTTGGCAAAACATCCTCTGACTCTGACAGAGAGCTCCTGGTAAGAGCTTGGGGTGTTTCTCTCTAGTTCTGCCCTCCCCCCGCAGCAGCTTCATCTCCCCCAGTGCATTTCCCTCACCTCCAAGTGAAAGCATCACATGTGACCATGTCAAAGCTTTATCAAAGCCACAGGGGCGGGAATTTAAAATGCTAGTGGCAGACAATATAAATCCTGTTCTTTTGCAGTTAACTCTGGGAAACTCATTTCCCAATCTCACTTTCATGTTTGCACAGCCATTCCATTACATCATGCCCAAAGAGCATTAACAAGGTCAAGGTGTGTGTTGTGGTCTGCACTGGCTTGCCAATTGCCTTGTATTCCATGTTGGGATACAAGAGCCCATCCCTGCAGGTGAGGAGCTGTAGCCATTTCACAGACACTGTCAATGTTCAGGCTTAATGTCTCAATTTCTGCTGGCCTCCTTGACAGCAGAGAAGTGCTTTACTCATCAGTCAGGAGGCAGCTCTCAGCCTCCTTCCCATTACCCTTCCCTCTCACCATTAGTACTGCACACCCAAATGGTACATTTTCCCGGCAGAAGCTTCACTGTGTTGAAGCCTGTTTTCAGCAGAGAAATGGCAGGGCATTTCTAGTTCTTGCATATTTCATGCCCGGCCTGAACCCTTTTGTTTAATTAACAATCCTGTATCTTTTAGAGAGAGGAGTAATCCTTGCAGCCAGGTGCCCTGACTTTAAACGCTACACGTATATCACCTGTGTAACTAAGCAGGGGCTTTGCCTAGGCCTAGTTTCAAGCCTATATCAAGATAAAATTAGATTTTGGTTGGCTTTATTCTAGATGCAAAAAAGGACTTCAAAAGAGTCTTCTCTCAAGAGGATATTTGAGACCCCAAAAAATCACAGTAAAGGTAAGGTGCAAAGTTTTACTCATGTTAATTAGCAACTGAAATAATTTGCCAAGAGAAAAGCAGGTTTTTCCATCCCTTGTAGCATTGTAAGTAGGAACTTTTTAGGAAATGGGAAAACTTATCATCATAGCTTTTAAGTGATTTAACCTCTCCCCACTTTACCACCTGATCCTCTTCATTTACTATGGCTTGTAATTAGCTTCTGCAGGCTTCAGTCAGAGGTGCTTGTGCAGAAGCACTTACCAAGAACTCACAGAATCACAGAATCACAGAATGTTAGGGATTGGAAGGGACCTCGAAAGATCATCTAGTCCAATCCCCCTGCCGGAGCAGGAACACCTAGATCAGATCACACAGGAACGCATCCAGGCGGGCTTTGAATGTCTCCAGAGAAGGAGACTCCACAACCTCTCTGGGCAGCCTGTTCCAGTGCTCTGTCACCCTCACTGNACCCCCAGGTCCCTCTCCCCTACACTACTCTCCAACAGTTCCGTACCCAACTTATACTGGAACCTGGTGTTATTCTTGCCCAGATGCAAGACTACTCACTTGGTACCATTAAAGAGAAGTGCTTGAAGCTCTGGGACTCACTCTGGGTGTAAGTGGGGCCAAACCACTCCCTGTACTGCTGTCAGGAGGGTCAATTTTGTTGTACAGTGTGTAATCGTTATGTGTGTTAAAAGTGAAGCCAACTTTTGCTCCATTTGTTTCAGCTGAGTTATATGGCCTTATCCTGGAAAGAGTAAGGTATCCGCTGTTGATGCAAGGTTTCCTGTTGTGGATTATGATTCGTGTTAAAGGAAATGGAGAAGAGCTGCTCTCATGCTGTTGTGCTAGAGAAAACTACAGCAGCCATGGCCCAGAAATCTCCCTTCTCAAGGATCCTTCTTGCAGTTTAGGAATAAAAGAAATGGGACAGTAATGGGATTGTGTGAAAGAATTCATCCTCGAGACAGAAAGGGTATTTGAGTTGGTTGTAAAGAAACCAGAGACCAAAGATAAGGGTACTTGAGT
>VZTO01025891.1:31156-56821 GCA_013400615.1 Syrrhaptes paradoxus
CACAAACCCATAAGATAAAGGAGACTCCTCGGATCCCTAAAAGACTCTTTAGTTAATAAGAAACAGGGCCAGACGGGGCTTGGAGATGCATATGAAAGAGCGTATTGCAAAAACTTGATGAATATGTAACATTTTGGGGAATAAATAGAGGGGTAGGTTTTGTGGAAAGGTACGCCTGTTGGTAGAGCAGATGCTCCCCTGGCGTCCAGCGCTGCTTGCTTATTCTCCACCTACGAACAAAATTGGTTTATGCTGTTTCAGAAGTGACACCAGGATTTCTTTCTTTACATTTAGCAGGACTGAACTCAAACTGAGGTCTGCATCACTTTTGCTTCAGATTTTGTAGGAACAAATAAGAAAACATTTTAAAATATATTAATTTTGTTTACAGTATGGATTAAGTTACATGCTCCTAGGTAAAAGTATCAGCCTGTCTTTGCTTTCTGTGAGGTTCTCTAAGTTGCTAAGCAATAGAAAGTACAGTTAGATCTTTATATCCCATCCACATAGATATTAAGGTACATGTGAACCCTCAGATGCGTACAATTTAGAGGGACATTTACTGCTTCCAGAGTGTATTCAAATTGCTTGTTTTTCCCAGCTATCTTGGTTATAAACAGTTGTCACGGTGTGAAATATATTCACATGATTCATGTCAATGAGGACATACAATGGGGCACCACCCTCTTTGTGAGGGTGGCCTTTGAGTATTTAGATTTTCCTTGTATAATCTGGATAGTGGAATGGTATGTATATAGTTCTTATCCTGTTGCCAATTTTATGTTAATCACACAGTATTAAGTGTGAAAAGCTTGGGTGGAGGGTCTGGACAGTTACTGGAAACCTAATTATACAGTGTTAAGAAGGTGTGAAAGGCTTGTGGGGAGGGTCTGGAAAGTTACAGGAATATTAGTTGCACAATGTTACTGGAACCTGTTTACATAGACCCACCTGCTGTTATGAATATGTAACGGGGGGGCAGAACCACCGAGGGACCCCCAGAAACTTCTAGAAAGTAAAGAGAACATGCTCTGAAGGTCATTCACATAGACCCACCTCTTCATGAATATGTATGGACATGAGGGATAAAAACTGGAAAAAGGAAATGTATGGGGCTCATGCTTTGGTAGAGCATATTCTCTGTTCTCTGCCATATGAGCCCAGCGCGCTGTTTGCTTGCCTTCTATTCGCTAAATAAATTGGAAATTTATTTGGAATCCCGTTTGGGACTAAATCATTTATCACAATGGTGTTTGGTTTTGTTTTCTACTTTCTGTGCTTTTTAGTGATTCTAAAACTGCTGAAGAGACAGATTTGTTTTCTTTTTCTAATGATTATTGTCTGCACTGATGACTTCCCCCCAATAAAATGTAGGACATTCTATTAATGTTGTCAGTTGTAATTTGTGTTATTCTGTAAAGGTTGCAACTACATCTGTGTTGCTTATATGTTAGGTTGCAGTCTTTAAACTTGATTTTAGGAGCAAAGCATAAGTGCAGTATGTATTACTGTCAGGATAGACTGGAAATTAAAAAGCTCTGATAGACAGTCCAGGGGTGCTTTCCTACTACTTCTGTTTCAAGTTAATAGCTGGTAAATCACAGGTCCCTTATTCTTGCACAAGTTTGCTTTCTTGTGGATGCCTTCTTTTTCCCAAATCATGCTAAACCATGGAGCCCCTCTCAAAGTTATCATAGTAATAAAGAAAATGAACTTTGAATGTTTTTCCTACTATCTCATCTGAAATACACAAGTCAGGCAGAAGTAGAATGTTTTTAGCTAAAAAAGTATGAGAGGAGAACATTGCCTGCACTGGTATTAAAGCAAATATCCATATGGATGCTATGCTTAATATAAATTATTCTAAACAGTTCTCTGTTAATCTGTTTATAGCACTTTCTCTCACACTTCTCATCATATTAACCTTTTAACTTTACTACTGTGTAAAATACTTTGACATCTGAATATTGAGCAATCCTCAACAACATTGTGTGGAGTTAGTACTTTACACATCTAACCCAATAATGTGCTTGTGTATTTAAGACAGAAATAGAATAGTGTTTGACATATAACTAGACTGCTGGTTGCTGTTCCACTGAATTAAAAGGCTCTTTTGGTCAGAGACGGATCATAATTGGGAATTTCCTCTGTTTCCAAATCCTAATATTTGGAAACTGGTACCATACTGGATAACAGTGAATCTGTTTGGTGTAGGTCATAGGGCAGATACCCCTATGGTGCATTAGGGGATGGTAGGGCTGTAAAGCTATACCTAGATTAGGATACTGCACGTATCCAGGTCTGTTTACTGGTAAAGAAACAAACAGGCATGGTGTAGCCTGCCCCTGTGTAAACTGTCTTACCCTCCAAACAACGTGACTGGGTACAAAGTGCCTGCTGGGAATGGTGCTGGAGGAGTTCAGACTCTGTAAATGTTCTTAGTGTTTGCCTGGGAGAGTGCTGGCTGGTATGGCAAAGTGTCAAGGTCCACTGGGATCTCCCAAATGTACAGGACAACATACTCAGTGATTTAAACTTTATTTTGTGAGCTCATTAAGAAATACAGTAAGCAAACATGACAAACAGTGGCTCAATCCCCTTTTGCACAGACTAGTCTATCACGGTACTTCACTTATTTGCCATTCAAGTCATAAGGTTTCATAACTTATAGCCCGTGACTCTTAATATTGTGTACCTATGAGCAAAATAATTACTTGCCTAGCTGAAGGTGAGAGTGCTTATCCTTCACCCTCCCCTCCTTTGATGCGGGTGTCCCCTGGGTCACCCTGGGAATTTGCAGGTGATAATGGCCAGTTCTTCCTGGTCACCCGTCCTGCCTACATGGTGCTCTCACTCTGACCTAATGGCGCTGCTCCCAGCACACGCCAGGCTCTAGCAGGAGCTGGGTTAGCCAAAATCTAAGCAGTTGAGTGAACAGTCACATCAAGAGCAAGGCAGATCACACGAACAGCTTACCAACACAGAATCTACCAGTTTCCCAGTAATAGGCCCTGCCACTGTTTAATGCAGAACTACATGTTTAGCATGATTTTGGTGCTGGTTTCATATTGGTTCTTGCTGTTTAGCTGTAGATTTGGTTCACTGCATCTCAAATTCATCTTGTCCAACCTACTTGTGATTTGAATGATTAAAGATGTCACTTTCACAAGTAGAGTATGGAAGGGAAGGTTGGCTGGTCAGTGGCATTTCAGGCTGAACACCGAGAGCTCTGGCCATATGTTGTTGCTTGAACAGACCAGGAAACACTAGGATGCTGAACTCTCACCTATAATATATACAGGTAGCAAAAAGTGTCAGAGCATCCTCTAACTGCACAGGTTGGAAAGACAGTATACACAAACCAGTTAAGGAAATCATGAAGTACGACAGACCATGGAATTGTGTAGGATACACACTCTCCTGTTCCCTCCATGCCTTGACTGCCTTCTATCCTGACTTCAGCTTTTTTTTTCTGATTATTTTTTATTTTTCATTCCTTGTTAGAGGCTTACAATCTCCCACAGCAGTTCACCAGCAAACTCCAGGGCAGCAATCTGTGATGTCCAGAAATGCATAAAAAACTTTTTCAGTAACCAGTATTTAATAAGGTTGAGTAAACAAATCTACAAAACTGTGATTTTTCTTCTGGCAAATGGAAAGAACATAGAGAGGGGTGGATTTCAGTGGGCTTTAGTTTTGGATGATTACAAGCAGATTAGATTAAACATTCGTTCTTCTGCACAAAATCAAATTAAAAACCCCTGGCAATGCTGTTTGCATTATTACTGTGCATATGTTAATATGGAATTGTACTGCAGAATTAAAGACTATAATCTAAGATGATCACAAAAAAAAAAAAAAATCAAAAAAAAAAAAAAAAAACCAAACCATAAGTTTCAAGGCATTTTTCTAGGTTACATTTTTTTGTCCTTGTCAGATAATTTATTATATGCTGTTTGGATTTGGTACTTTGAAAATACCTCTTAATTATACTCCAGATGTTTAATTGTTGCTAAGTAATTCAAGTACATATATTGTTGGATGTGAACAGAACCTAAAGAAACTAAGGAATGTACTGACAATGAAGAACAATTATACTTCTGGCCAGCAGATAATTTAGTACATTTAGGGGGGAAAAAAAACCTCGGGGGGGAAAAGGCATCTAGTCACCATTAGCAAATAAATGGCAGGAAGTTGTACTTCACATGGAACCAGAATGACACAAATGACACAGTGAAGCACAAGCTAATAACTGCAGCCATTCTGCTGGGGGCAAGTAATTAAGAGACACGGGAAGCAGTTAGGAGTGCCAAAAAATACATCATTATTGGCTGTTTGATGGGACATGTCAAAAAGCCACAGTCAGCTAAAATTAAGACACACTTGAATAGATGTATCTGTAGTAGCTTGGACTATAATCTACAAATGGAGAGCTAATGCTCAGGAATGACATAAACGAGGAAGACATTAAGGTATTTACACTCCGTTTTAGCTGTGTTGTATACATAGACTGTGAACAGCAGAGATGTGAAAACTCACCAAGTCCCAGTGAGACATTGTGATGTACCATATGAGCTGTGCAGATTGCTGGGTCATCTCCTATTGCAAATCCATAATGGGCAATACTGAAATGTGAGGATTGCAAAGGAAACACAAATTCTTAGTCTCATAGTAACTCCATTCACTGCACTAGACTGTATTGTGTATTGACCTCCATGTCAGCTTACAGATAATAGCAGCAGAGGAAAAACAGCTATGAATATGGTGTTATTCTGTGTAGATGTTCTTAATGCTGAAAATAGGAAATAAAACTTTATTTTTCCAGACCACTATTAGATTATTTTATATTCTTATTAGGAAACTGAAATGTAAACCGATATAACACAAGCTTTTACAATTGTAACTTTTGCAATTCCCTTGTTTGGTACTACTTTAAAATCAGTCTTGCTAGGCTTTGACTATACACTGCTTATTTTATTTCTGTGGTTAGCCTCATTGCCTTTGCAGCAATTAAAGTAACTCACAAAAATAATATCCATAAGTATAGCCAGGAACAGCAGCACTGGCCCACTATGGCCAGTACCTAGGCAATAATGCTGGCTTTGCACTGGTTAGACTCCACTGGGGTGATTTTTGTGTAGGCAAAACGATTGCTACCTGGTTTTGACTGTCCTGCTCAAGGGGAGCTTGTATCCTCCTTTTCTTCTCACAGACTGGGCTGACCAGGAGCCACTTGTGGGATATTTTTTTCACAATGGGAAATATTTCCTTCTTAGGGTTATTTCACTTATCTAAGTTTTCACTAAGAAAATTTCATGCAGGTGTAAAGAATAAAAGCTTTGATAATGTCTTTTGGTAATGTTGTATCTTGTGTGTTCTTTCCAAGGAACAATGCATTGTTCTTAGGAGACTGATGTTATGCATTAGGGGTTTCTAGTTTGTGTGGAGTGCAGGTGCTGGATGGCTCAGGGCACTACGGAGAGGTGTAAGGACCAGGTGTCCTTGGAGCCTTTAGGATGGTGCAGATTCCCATCAACCTCATCTTCTTTCAGCAGTGTAACAAAAATAACACTTTTAATGGTGAGTCAAACATTACTGATATTTCATATTGATTGCCGAGTGTAAAGGTCACTATGAATCACCCCTGGAACGCTCGAATGCCACCCCTGAGCTGGCTGGGGAAGGAAGTGATGGCCTGGCTTTTATGATCTTCAGCCCATCTGCTCCTCAGGGTGCCATTAAAAAGGAAGTGAAACTGAGGATGCATGGTTTATAGAAAAGAGCATGACCATTTTGACACCTTCTTCCTTGCAAATACATATTGATTTGCACTCACAGGGCCGACTTACGTTAAGGTGTCAGGCAGTAGGATAGCAAGTTTATCAAGGCGAGTGACCAACTTTATAAGTTCTAGGAGACAGCAGAAACAAAAAGTTTTGTCCTTTTCTCCATAAGCCATGCAGTTTGTTTTAGCTTATAAGCAGATACAGTATAAAGCATGAAAAATATCACCCCCAAAAAATTAAGTCAATCACCTTCTAACAATGATTTGTCTTAGAGCAGGGTCCTGCAACTCTGCTATCCACTTTAACAGGACCTCATAATAACTTTGCAGAGCAATATTTGACATCCTCTACTGAAATATTTTTAACTTCTATACTAAACCAGTATCGGGTCTTGAAATAGAACAATATGCTCCAAACATGAGCAAATATATATGACAGAGGAATGTTGCACAATTGTTTATGTAGATATTATACCTTCTGAAAGATTTTGCTGTTAAATATTATCAAGGCTGTGTTTGTTACTAGTTGTCACTGTGGTGAAATGCAGTTATGGATTAGTTCTTTTTAGAAATTGAAACTGCTGCCACTGGGCACAGTTCTAAAGAGAAGATGGAGATATTGTAAACTGGCAGTATTAATTAAATTGTATTTATGCTGTTTCATTCTGTTTTGCCTTAGAAAAATTGCTAATACTCTCAATGAAACTTTGGAGAGACAGAAAGAAAAGATCTTAAAAGGGGAAGATCTGGTCTGGCACTGTTTAGTCATCTTGTTTAAGGCAAAGGAGAGGCTAAGTAATGCAGAACTGGACTTTTTCATCACTGAAATCAGGAAAAAATAATTATTTCAACATTAATATTAAACATTGCAGTGAGGAAGAGACTCTCTTACAAGCTGTTTGCAGTATTGAGGATGCTTTTCAGATTTAATTTTTTTTAAACTTTTGTTATTCTTTTCTCCTAAAATACAACACAGGGCATATGCCAAGCCTGCCTAAAAACCTCCAGCCACCAACATTAAATTTGGAAGCAAAATTATCTTATGCATAAGTAGTGTGAGCTGGAAATCTGAAGTGCTAAGTAGCTGGGCTTTTATTACACTCATTTTCATCAAGTATACTCAGTCAAATTTATACAGTCAACGTTTTGTGTACAATTGTCTGAAACAATTTTGCTGAGGTTATTCCTACCATGTTTCAAAGCAGAGTGGTGTTTGCAGCAAGCTCTGTACTTCTTTGTTCAGCATCTAAGCCCTATATAGTACTACATCTATTACACAGCTATAGGTAGGTTCAGTATAAATGAGGTGCTGTGGTCATTTTGTGCCTGTGAGGCACATTTCACTCACCAGCCTCTGAGTTTTAAGTCTCCCAATGGTTGACAATTAGGTAAAGAAAGGTATCTTGTTTATTTGTATTTAATTGCCTGTTGAGGGCGTCAGGACACTGAAACTTTGATAACTGCCAGCTTTGTCGGTGCTGGATTTAAACCAGCTCAGAATACTCAGGTGACAAAATGAGAGCCTGAATGTCCTCCATCCACACTTGACGTTCAAATATAACTTGTAATTGCTGTTTTGTAAGGAGAAGAAAGCTCTCCAGAGGAGCCACAGCCCAAGAAATTGGATTTAAAAATACATCAAATGTCAAAATCACCTAAGGTAATGCAAGGGGTTGCATTCATAATCTTATCATAGAATCACAGAACGGTTTGGGTTGGAAAGAACCTTAGAGATCATCTAGTTCCAACCCCCCTGCCATGGGCAGGGACACCTTCCACTAGACCAGGTTGCTCAAAACCTCATCCAGCCTGGCCTTGAACACCTCCAGGGATGGGGCATCCACAGCTTCCCTGGGCAACCTTCTGGGCAGTGAGCATACATTTCTGGCTCATGTTCAGTTTTTCATCTACCAACACCGCCACGTCCTTCTCCTCAGGGATGCTCTCAAGCCATTCTCACCCCAGCCTGTATTTGTGCTTGGGATTGCCTCAACCCACAAGCAGGACCTTGTTAAATTTCATGAGGTTTGCATTGGCCCACTTCTCAAGCCTGTCCAGGTCCCTCTGGATGGCATCCCTTCCCTCCAGTATGTTGACCACACCACACAGCTTGGTGTTGCTTGGTGTTATCTGCAGACTTGCTGAGGGTGCACTCAATCCCACTGTCCATGTCACCAGCAAAGATGTTACATGGCTCTGATCCCTTATGTCTTGTAAGTCTGATTTTCATGATTTTCAGACTGGGACTGTGCTAGAATGTCAGGCCACCTCAGGCTATGTTTTCATGAATATGCGTTTTGAGGTGTGCATGTATGTACAAAGTTGTAATTTCCCATTTATAAAAAGTGAAATTAAGGACAGTATTACCTGCCCCAGGAGTTCAAAAGATAGACACAAAAAATACTAGTTAAAAAAAATACTATTTTTAAGAAGTTGGCAGAAGTTAAGAAGTTTTTCTGCTTGAGTTTTCTAGGATCGCGTTCTTAGGTTTTTTCACAGCTCTTAAAGTTAAAACTGAGTATTAAAGCTACTCGCAGGATTCCAGAAACTGAAGATTTAGGGGAAGAAAAAAAAAACACAACCCCACAAACTCTGAAAACTCTACACAACTGGCAATACTGTCAATACACAAGTATGACAGTTACTGCTAGATACAACATGAGAAGTCTTCACAGTCAGTGCAGACAAAAGCATCCATCATAGTTAGTGTCCATCACAGGGCTGAGTTTAAATGGGAGCACAGCACAGAAATGGCAGAGAGAGCTGAGCTGATCCACTGGAGATTGCCTGTTTAATGGGATGTTTAAAGAGAGACAGATGACAACGGCAAAGATGATGCAGTTTTTTCTACAAATGTTAAAATTTCCTGGATGTATTAATTTCTTCCACCTGTTTTCCACACATACATAAGTCAGAAGTAGATTTGAGATATTGTCTTTCACACTAATAATAATTTTCACTTTTTTTGTTTGTTGGCTAACATGCATTTTAACTCAGTATCAACCTGTTTGCTCTGTTGTCCTTAAGGATTTAGGTTAGAAGATCTTACTTTTTAAGTTTCTTGGGCCCAGATTCCAGCTCTATTCAGATTAGATTCCATCAACATGATTGTACCTATGAAGTTAGGAAAGATGATGTCTACTGGTGGTTTTCAGATCAAGGACAGAGTTCTTTAGAAATGAACTTCAGCTGACTTCCTTCTTTTCACTTATTCATTTTCTGGCCAGACTTCCACAGATCACATCAAGACACATTTGCATTAGACATGCTATCATGATTTGAAACAGGGACCATACAAATAATACTATACATGCTCCAGCTTTGCTATTTGCTCTAAATGTGAGTTGCCTATTGTAAAGTGGTTCTGCTGTGAAAATTAGCACAAGCAGGCAACATTTATAATGAACTTCAAACTTGTAAAGTGCTACTAAACTTCTAAGTAGTATTTGCTTGAGCTATCATTTTCTTTGTTCAGAGGTAGCAGATTTGAGGTAATATAACTTGACAAACATAACGACATGAAAAACATAAAATATGTACTAAGCCAATTTTTTTAACCACCAGCTGCCAAACAAAATTCTTCTCTATCCGTAGACAGTAAAGAACTGATCGTACTTTTTTTTTATAAGGGAGCATTCAGAGTGCTGATGCTTTGAATGAATTCCAGCATAAGTAATTACATCCTACCATATCTAAATATCAATTAGATGTGGTCTTTTTTTATTCATTTCCTGTTCCACATTGCTGGGTTGTGTTGCTGTGCCTTGCTAAACAGTAACCACATTCACCCTAAAGCTGGCAACACTTTTGTGGCAGACAAAGTGATATCTTTGTCTCAAGGATGATTCTCTGGATGCTTCCACAGACACACTGGTTTTGCTCTGGGGCAGCTTGAGTAGTGTTAGTTTGGCTTACAGCAGTATAAGTGTGTGTAGGGATTACAGTACAATAAAAATATATAAAATCAAATGATTAATAATGTTTGATACATTGGACAGTTGATAGATACAAAGCTGAATCCTGTAAGGCAGAGCTGTAACTACTGGAACAATACAAAATCCACTACTCAATACTAAAAAACCCCTATCTTAGAACTAGTATTTACCCTCTTTGTTTTTTTCCTTGACTTCATTGGGATAAATTATGAATATAGACTTTCCACTTTAGTTAAGTTACAGAACATTAGGCCCCCGGTATTTATACTGTGTGCAGTGGTGTGGTATCTAAGTTATAGTCAATAGTCATACCAAGTGCTATTCAATTATTCTTTTCATTGGATATTATGCCAAAATTCTTTGAGGGCAAAATATAAGATTTAGTGGCCAAAAAAAAAATCTTTTATTTATGAGGGACATGGTTGAGAGCCCACGACTACTGAGGAAATCAAATTCATTTCATTTGCTTGCAAGCCCACTTCACCAGCTCAGCAGAGTACAGTAGAGAAAGAAAAGAGGATGGGAAGAGGACTATTTCAGTTTAACTTTGATGGCATTGTGAGATACCGAGCCTTTTAAACTCCAGGCTAAATAAAAATTCAAGTTACCTGGTGCCTTGCAATACATGACCTTTATTTGCCAGGATGTAGGACCTGATACCACAGTGCTGAAGAACATAAGGAGTTTTCCAGATGGCTCTAAAGGAAGCTGGATGTGACACTTAAAAGTGTCACCGAGTCTTGCTTTATCTGGACTTCAGTCCTTAAGAGTCACTTTTGTATATGAATTACAGATTTGTTTTCTGCTGGTGGGTATCTGCTCAGCATCTTTCAGATGGTGCATTTATAGAATTGGGCTGATCTTAGGACCTATAGCATGAGCAGAAAATTCCTTAGTTATAGTAAGACCAGCTCAGCTTTCAAAATTAAATTGGGTGATATTTGTGTAAACATCTGGTCTTGTGGCAGTGACTAACCAAGGTCATCTGTAGTGTAAGATTAGGGCCTTGTTTTATAAAATTCCAACTTTGAAGTAGAGCTTTATGTTTATGAAATCAGATAAAGGGTCACTGGCCTACCTGCCTTGATGAAATGGAAGGTTACTTAGCTTAGACATCACCAAACGAACCCGAAAGATAGAATTAGATCCAACAAGGAATTAAGGTTGCAGGTGAAAGCTGAGGTGTTTGCCAGGGAATAAGACAAGCCTTGATCTTTTTGCTCAGTAATATTTTAATGGGCAAAACAAACATTGTTCCTTTTCCTCTCAGGTAATTTACATCCTGGATTCAAAAGAGGGAGTAGTGACTGGGTGACCTTGGCTTGCATAAAACAGAGCTTCAAACAGAGCTAAACTGCTACTAGTGAGCGTGGCTGGCCTTTTGACAATAGTCTTGTATTGCTTTGAGATACCCAGAGTCCTCAGGCACAGATTTATTCTGCACTCTAATTGGAAATGCCTAGGAAAGATGACAATCTGAGAGATTCTGAAATATCTCACTAACATACCATTTTCATGTTTTCATCTAGTAAGCAAGACAAATCTGTGAACAAGGACTTCAGTGCACATCAGTCTTGTTGACTAAACATCACATATTGAGAGTTTGCTGTTATGTGAAGAAAATATTACATATTAGAATACTGGTTTTGAAAGTTGCATGGAGGCCTGGCATCCTTCAGATTAATATATTTGTTTCAGATAAATTAAAATAAGGTTTCATATTATGACATCAGGGCTAGGTGCACTAATGAGGACAATCAGTACACGGAGTCCATAGAGACCCTTGATTCTGGACACCAACAAGAGATGTGCATGGCACCTGTGGCTGAATGTTTGTACACAGCCTGTACATATATAATATTGCTGCTTACCTAATTCACTCATGGGCATGTCTGAAAATAAACCCATATATCATTTTCCTTCTTTTATCAGAATTATAGTGACTCTCATACATGTTTCTCAAATGCCACTGTAGCCCAATTGCACTGAAAGACAGGTCACTATTCAAACTGTCAGTGAAGACTGATGTTGGTCATAAATCGCTATTATCTGAAAGATTTGATGTGGACTTCAGTTGGATTACAGCTTTGATCAATGCTACTTGACCTGACGGCTCATCTACACATGGTAGAACAGAGATCAAATTAGGCCGAAAAGTACTTATATATGCGGGTGCTAATTGTGATGCTACACTGATAAACAAAGCGTCAGCATTGGATAACATGTATTTAGATGCACTTAGGTACAGCACCGAATCCAGCTGTAACAGTGCAGCCACAAGCGTGTTGGAGCTTGGAACCACACAAACTGCACAGTGCTAGGAAAGAGGTTAGTTGTATAATACACCTACTAGTGTTACCTCTCAGCACATCTACTTGATTAATGAGATACTGACATTTTATTAGATTATTGTGCATCACCATGGCACAAGCACCCTCTAAAATTTTGTATCCTGATTTCTAGGCTTATTGTTTTCTTACAAACTCACTAGCTTTGAGAGCAGGTTGTGCCGTATTACAGCTGGCTGACTCATAAAATCCCATGGCATGTGTAAGATCTGAGCTTATACTTCTTGAATATTTTTCATGCTGTAATGAAATACAAGTCTTTGAAATAGGCAAGAGACATGCACATTCTAGGATGGCCAGAAGTGGGGTATTTGCACAGGGCTGTGGGACAGCCCAGTCCTTGGACCCGCTCTGCCTGACAGGGAGCAGAATCCAAGACTCCAGGTGACCATCCTTATTCCCACAATGTATCACCAAATACCTTAGCTCCAATTGTAATGCAAGTTTCATTTCTTCCCTGTTGTCTTCTCTGGACTGGACAGCAGTGCCCTTCAAGAGGCTACTACATATTGCTGTCTATGATACAGGCAGCCAGGACAGCAGAAGGATGGTGACACTCCTTCCTCTACTGTTTAAATAAGCAAAAAATGAGCCTGTGGATGTCCTAGTCCTTAAACTTCTTTAATTTGTTTTTAGTTTAAAAGTAAGTATCAAATATAACCATTAGAACATGAATGAACGTGAATTCTCTCCGTCTAACTCTACTTGGCAACTCCATTGACTGCTGTCTTTTTTTAGCAGATTGTGCTTCTAAGGCTAAAGCATGTTGGATGCCTGGAAGCATTTCTGTTTCCAGCTAGAACCTCTGTTAACATGATACAATCCCTTTAAAATGCCGACATGCACTCAGCAAATTTGATAAGTCCTGAGATTAATTTAGATGCACAAAGATAGTGAAGCAGCCTAATCCTTCCTACAGCAGACAATGTTTAAACAAATTTATTACATTCAATGAAACACCTGGGCAAGTTTATTTAACATATTCTTTGCACTTAATTATCTCTGCTGAAGGGGCACTTGCCATATTTCAAAATAATATTATTTTATTTCTTATTAATTATTTTAAGATCCTCAAAGGACACCTGGAGATAAATTTTAAAAAGGGCTCTTAATTAACCTGAGCCACCATAAGTCATTTTTTTGGAATAGGGAAGCTGGGATATGGGACTGAAAATAAATAGTACCTTAAAAATCAGACTCTCTACATGAATAATAGAGAGTAGCTCTTAAAACCTGAAAAGAATTCTGTATGAATGAATTGTTGCTAGGCATTAATACTAGAAAGGCACTTTAAACTGTCTTATGAAGAAAAGGCAAAAATAGAAAAAATAAATCTGTGAAGAAGTCAATATGGTAAAAATTATTGGCGGAAGTCAAGCAAGTGTAAAATTATGATATACCCAGAGAACAATACAGCACAGAGTCAGCATCTCAGTTTTCTTCTCTCCTTTTGCTATTGTGGGGTTGGCATAAAGCAAGCTATTCCTTCTGGGAGCAATTTATTCCCCAATATATTTCTGGCAAGCGATGTTACCATGAGCGATCCCACAACACGATCCAATTACCCTTGTATTTGCAAGAGGGAATACTGTATATGGAAACAGGAGACCCTGTTCTCCCCACCACAGCTGGAACTGCAATATTAACAGAGCTTGGATATTTTTATTCTAGATAGCAAGCTAGCAGACTATGCAGACTATGGCAACTTATGTATTAGTAATTAGATCATGACTTTTTTTTTTTTTTGCATTAGTACTACATGAGAGGATATATGCAACATGGATTTGCACAGGATGAATGTAATTGTATGTATGTATGTATCATCTAAAAGTTACTTTGGTTGCCTACACACAAGCAAGAGGGGAATTGTGCCCATTTTAGGCAATTATTCAGTATTGCACTTCTAAGCTTCTCTTGTTTAATCATTTAACATGTTACTGTACTCCTTGAAAGGCTAATACAGTCTCGCAAAGATCACATTACATGTATCTTAATCTTTGCAGGAAGCCAGCCAGCACTTCATGCTATCAGTAACAGATTTGCCTTGTGTTCTACTCCCTCTAGGAATTGTAGGTTCCACACTCTGTGGATGTGAAAAGAGGTCAAAGCCAGTTTTCCAACAGAAGTGCTTTTGCCTTTTATTCTACCAAGCAATTACACAAATTTTAATTTCCAGTCAAAGTGAATGCAGTTACCAGATCATACTAGTGCTTCATCTAGACAACAAATTAAGCTGTTTTATGGCACTTTCAAAATTAATTCAGAGTCAGCTCTCAGTGTTAAAGACAGACTTGTTTTTTTGCTTAGTTTTTCAAAAGACATGAGGTTTATTTCACTTTTCTGTAGACGCTTTGTATAGGTGCTTATAGTACCCTTTTATCACTATTAGTCAGTCAAACTCATCTGAAAAAAATCCCTTGGGCTCAGTCTTGGCATTGAAAGTGTGTGCTTTCTCTGGGAAACATTAAAAATTACAGGAAATGCTTGTGAAAGATGGGAAATAATGAGGGGGAAAATGTTTTCTGATCATCTGTTTGTGTTCTTGCAATTGAAGATATTTTCACAATTGAATTGAAATATATTACTGTTTTATTTGTCACAGAATTGTATTCAAGCCACTCCTAGAGCTGGCACACGGATGAGGCAGTAGCGAAAAACCCATATTTCTCCTGTTTTTCCACCTGCAAAGCAGCAGTGGGTTCACTATGTCGTCCTCTCTCTCAAACCATCCTTTGAATGTTGTGTCACAATATTCACATTGTATGGCAACTTTAAAGACGAAAGTGCATAGAAATTACAGTCTGTGAGGTCGCAAAGAGGGAAGGAAGGAGGTCAGTTACATGGCAAGGGCCATGCCATCTGGAAAAGGGTGGAAGGGCCAATAGGCAGCACAGTCCACTGCTAGGCTTTGTGATAAGGCCGACTCCTTGATCTTCTTCAGCCTAGAAAAGAGAAGGCTCTGGGGAGACCTTAATGCAGCCTACCAGTACTTCAAGGGGGCTACAGGAAAGCTGGGGGGGCACTCTTTATCAGGGAGTGCAGTGATAGGTGTGGTGGGTTTACCCTTGCCTGGGAGCCAACCCCATAAACTACTCTCTCACTCCCCTCCACCCCCAGGAATGGGGGAGAGAATTAAAGGGGTAGAGGGGAAAAAAACCTCATGGGTTGAGATAAGACNAAGAGACCAAGAAGGGATCTGTAACAAAACAGGGGCAAGCTTCCGGAGGGCCCTCACCTATATACTAGTTATGATGTGCATGTCATGGAAGAGACCATTGGCCACATTACTGTTACCAACTTTCTTCTCAGCACAAATCCAAAATACAGCCTCTTCCTAGCTATTATGAAGAAAGTTAACTCTGCCTCAGCTGAGCCCAGGACAATAGGACAAGGGGTAATGGTTTTAAGCTGAAAGAAAGTAGACTTAGAAGGAAGAAATTTTTCCCTGTGAGGGTGGTGAGACACTGGAACAGGTTGTCCAGGGAAGTTGTGGATGCCCCATCCCTGGAGGTGTTCAAGGCCCGGCTGGATGAGGCTTTGAGCAACCTGGGCTAGTGGAGGGTGTCCCTGCCCATGGCAGGGGGGTTGGAACTTGATGATCTTTAAGGTCCTTTCCAACCCAAACCATTCTATGATTCCATGATCTTATGTACCACGTAGCCCAGATAAATGACTACCCCGGGGCTGGTCCTCTGCCTGGGGCAGGCTCTGGGCCGGGCTGCAGCCTGCAGACCCCTGGGCCCGGCTGACTTCACCCACTGCGGCTGAGGCACCCGGGTGCCCCTGGCCGCCTGACAGGAGGCCGGTGCTGGCAGCCCCGGCCCTGTCCGCGCACGGGTCACCCTGGCTGTCACAGACCCCCGGGGGGGCTTCCACCCGCCTTGACACGCGGCGGGGGGCGGCGAGGCGAGGAAGAGGGAGGCCGGCGCTGCAGTGGGGGTGAGGAGGAGGAGTGGAAAAGAACTGAGAGGGGAAAAGCGAGGGGGCGTGAAGGAGCGAGGGGTGAAAGCGGAGTGAGCGGAGAAGAGGCGGCCGCGGACAGCGCACCGGGACAGCGGCGAGCTGCCCGAGCTAGCGGCTGCCAGTGGACGAGGCGCCCGGGCCATGCCTCAGAAGGACGGCGGCGGCGGGGGTGTGCCCCGCCTGCTTCTCTGGCTGGCGCTGTGGGGGCTGTGGCGGGGCGGCGAGGCCGGCACCCTGCCCGCCCGCAGGGCGGCACTGCCCTTCGGCGCGGGCCCGCCGGCGGCCTGCAGCCCGCGCTGCCAGCACGGCGGGCTCTGCCTCGGCAACGGCACCTGCCTCTGCTCCAAGGGCTACGAGGGCGAGCTCTGCCAGCACGGTAACGGCCTGGCCTCGCACTGCGGGAGGGGCGCTCTGCAGTGCCGGGCGGCGGGTTGCGATGGGGCCCTCGGCGGGGAGCCGCCGTGGGGCGGCTGCGGGGCAGTGGCGGGCAGGGAGAGGCCGCTCCCCGCCTGGGGTCGCCGCGGAGAAAGGTGAGAAGCGGCGCGGAGGGGCCGCACCAGGGCCCGGGCCGCCTGGAGGGGCCGGCGGCGGGGTGCCCGGCAGTGCCTCGCCGGCCTGGGGCTGTGGGGTGCTCTTAGGTGGTGGTCCCTGGCAACGCGTCTGCCCAGGGCTGGCAGGTGACCGTGTTAGCTCTGTGAGCTGTCAGCCTTCCTGCAGGTAATCCCTCTGGGAAGGTGTGAAGGGTGGGAAGATAAAGTATTTTTGAAAATTATGCCCAATATACAAAAGTAAACACTGGGGAGGAGAGTTTTAGTTTAAACCGTGTTTAATGTATCATACCTGATTTTGAATTGCTTTCTTCGAAAGTTTAACTTAAGAGCGTTGTGGTTATTAATTGCTAAAAATCACTCAATATCATGAGTTCTTCTGCTTCACGTGTTGTCCTATGTGAAGAGGTGATATAATTTGTACAATATTTGTTCTAGTCTTGATGCCCTTCATTTAAAACATGTTTATTTTTTAAACTCTGAAATGGGATGTTGAAAATTTCATTCAGCACTGTTATCATTCACAGAGTGGTGTTTTATTTAGAAGCTGAGGCTAGCAGGTGGTGACAAATGGTGTACGGGTAATGCTCTGCATGATGGGGATGAATAACTATGCTCTGTGTACTGTTTCAAACAACTGTTGGATCCTAGACATTTCTGAGTTTAGGGGAGATGTGAAAGATTGCCGAGATGCGGATCTGTTTTTGAACCAGAGGGGTGAACTGTCTGGAACTGTTATGGGAACCACTGAATGCTTGCTCTGATAAGGTCATCAATGTAGAAAAACCAATTGTATTAATGAAGGTTCATCACTTGTTTTGTCAAGAAAACGGAACTCAAAGATACATGAAATAACACAGAAATAGAGTTTTTCTTGAGAGCTCTTGTACGGCATCTCCAATGAACTGAAAGCATCTGGTAAAACAGTTAGGCAGAGCTGAGTGCTGAATGGTTCTCTCATACATGTCTGTGTCCTTTGTGTGCATGCAAATACTCATTCTGCAGATACTGATGTGAAAATCCTCTGTTCTTTAGTTGGATTGCTTGAGATCACTTTAAGTACACTAGGGCAAAATCAGTGTGGTGTTACTCTCTGCTCTTCTTTTCCCTTTTCTTCCTTGTGTTTCAGACTTCTCACCCATCCAGTCAAAGGATAAAGCAATGTGGTGTAGAGAACTCATCTCATGCCTGCAGTTGATTAAGATGAGACGCTCTGAAACACATGGGTTTCTAAAATCTGTATGTGAATAAACAAATGTTTTGTCAGACACCAGGGCTGGTTCAGGAGTGATTTACGAGTAGCAAGGAGGTCTGTGTGATAGGTAATTTATTTTCAGTCTGACTGGACTTACCCAGAATTTTGTAAAATGAAAATTTTTATTTGTACCTTATCCAACCTGTCCAAGCTGCCAGCAATGAAAAAGTTGCAAAATCTGTGATGATCATAGATGTTTTTCTCCCTACAGATAATTACACTTATGACAAAAGTTATATCTCAGGTGATTTCTAAACAAACACTGTACATTTCAGAAAGGTCTCTGAGAGAACAGCTGAGGGAAATAAAAAGAGGGTGAAGGAGAAGGGAGTGCTCACTTCCCAAGACATTTTAGAGAAGAGGTATGAGGAAGTGAGCATGTAGTTTTTCTGGAGACGTATGTATGTTTCTGGAGAGGAATCCAGTGAAGAGTGAAGACTGATATTTCATCTTAATAATCAGAAGATGCCCCTGAAGTTGCAGCATTTTTTTCTTAAGTCATTTATTCTTAATCACTTCTTTTCTCGCCTGTAATTTCTTGACTTCAGTAATCAAAATCTTCTTTGGCAGTCCAGCTGTGTTCCTTTGTTCCTTTTCAATATGGCTCTTTCTTCTGCCTGTTCTGTCTAGGGTACAAAAGCTTCCTTAGTTTTGAGTATTAAAAGCTTAAAATGGTGGAGTGCTCTCTGTGCGGGGAAACTAATGTGATCAGCAATGTAGGATAGCAGGGCAAATATATCCTAGGAAATGTGAAGACAAACTGAGTACTCAGAGATTAAAATAATGTGAATTTCTTATGTACTTAAGTAGTAATTTTGATAAGCTTCACCAATATTTATCCAAGCTTTCTTTGTTGTCTGCCTTACAGCAACATGTTATCCAAAATGCAAAAATGGTGGGGAGTGCCTCAGACCTGGAAAATGCAGATGCCCACCTGGCTATGGGGGTAGATACTGTCATAAAGGTGAGTAAAAGACCCAAACAAGTGACAGCTTGGAAAGACAAGGAGTTTGAAACCAGGCAAAATTTATTTGGGACTCTTCAAGTCTAGGATCTAATGCACTTTGAAATAAAAGCCTTAATTGCTTAAACCTCTGACCGTACTGTCAAAAAATGCATGGCCTACAAGATCTGCATGCTTGCAGGAGAATGGGGTAGAGTAAATATAGTGAAATGTGTTGCGAGAATATGTAATGTTAACTAGACTCAATAGGAATTCAACTGCCAGTGATAATAATTTGATATCAAAATTGTTAACATCATAGAGAAATAAAAAATATGAGGAATTGTCTTCTAATGAAGATCCGTATAACACAGTACTGTTGTGTAATGCATTGGGATATAACTATCCATTTTGAGTAGACATAATAGTGTTGACAGCAATGAGGTAAACTGGATCATGGTCAGCTTAATTTTCCAGCAGAAGGAATTTAATTTCTTTTTAATTTCTTAAAAGTCAACTGAAAGTGTAGGTTTGTGGGGTCTTGATAGGGGACCCCACAAGAAAAGGGAACTTGATGTTCTCAGAAGAGCCTAAATCAGAAGCAATGTGAGAAGTACTACTTAAATAGAAAAAGTGGAGTGAAGATTCAGTTTACACTAATACTATAGCCTAGGCTTGGATTTGTATGAGTAAAAGTCCTGCTTGTATTCATTATCATGTTATTCCTGTAAGGCAAAGGATGTTCTTTAAGGTGGAGTAGTGTGGCATGTGGAGCCTGGATGTACAAACTTGCAGTGTGGTGCAGTGTGCTTTTGCAGAATCATGCAGAATCATACAGAATCCCAGAATGGGTGAGGTTGGAAGGGACCGCTGGAGGTCATCTTGTCCCACTCCCCTGCTCAAGCAAGGCCAACTGGAGCCAGTTGCCCAGGACTGTGTCCAGGCAGCTTTTGAATATCTCCAAGGATGGAGACTCCATGTCATCTCTTAGCAGCCTGTGCCAGTGCTTGGTCACTCTCACTGTGAAGCCATGCTGACTGTTCCTGATGATTTTCTTGTCCTTGATGTGCCTAGAAATGGCTTCCAGTGTCAGTTGTTCCATTACCTTACCACGGATTGAGGTAAGGCTGAGCAGCCTGTAGTTCCCTGGGTCCTCCTTGCCCTTCTTGAATATTGGAGTGATATTTGCTTTCTTCCAGTCTTCAGGTACTTCTCCCAGTCACCATGATTGATCAAATACTATCAATATAAATATACTGTCTGACAAAGAAATATGCAAACAAACTTCAAAGAGCTTTTCTAGCTGTGCTGGAGTTGACTTGCACATCCTTGTGTGTTCAGCATTTGTGCTAAAATTCTGTTAGCTGACATGATGCTCAAAACTTGTGGTTTTGAGAGATTTGGACTTTTTTCTACCAAGCATCAAGCAGACATCCCAACTGTCCATCATCATAAGGAAGGATAGTTGTTTCTCTTTAGTGCAGTGGAGGTGGCGTATATATGTACATTCATGCTTGTGAAAGGATGCATTTGATTGTACAGAACAGTGTTTATGCCATATTTCAAAGATGGTGCACACTACAATTGATACCAATCATATGCTCAGCATAAATAATGTTTCATTAATGAGGCCTTCAGGGCTTTGACATGTAGAACAATTCTGGAATGCGGAGACTGACTTAGATAGTTGGCCTGTGGGAAGGCACCACTCAACTGTAGTCAGAGGTTCAATTGTCACAGTACTGTCCCCTTCTCTTCTTCATCGTGTTGTATGTAGGCCCTGTCAAGTAAGGAAACATGTATCAAGGAAACATCTTTGACCACATGTTGCTGGTTTACCAGCTGTGATTTAGCAAGATCAATAAGAATATGCACGTTAGTAGTTACAGTGGTGTAGCTGGCAAAGTGTTGGTTCACTGTTATGGGGAGGAGGAGTTGTACCATAGCAATAATCATGCTTGTTTGTTGGTACTCTCAGGCTAAATGCTCAACAAGCTTTTAAGCACATGCTTAATTTTAACTGCATTTTGAGTTGGCATTTGCAGATGTGATTCTGTCATCCTCACTCACTCCTTATAAAACTGTGCCTTGCTCTGAATAGATTAAATTTTGGTCTTTGCAGATGTGATAAAACAAGTAGTTGATGGTCAAATAATTACCATTAAACAGTTGTTTAAAGGTAATTATTTGAAGTCATACACTGCTCTTTACTGGATTTGAAGTCATATGCTGTTCTTCCACAGTAAGCTGTGAAGGAGGCTGTCAAAATGGTGGGGAATGCATCTCTGTCAATGGAGTTGTGAAGTGCCTTTGTGCTTCTGGCTGGACGGGATCAAGATGCCAAGAAGGTGGGTATCTACATTCATGAAAATATTTATATTGATTAAAAATACAACTGCAGTAACAAAAATATTTTTAAAAAGTAAAGAGGCTGGTAACTATCAAAATGTCATTTTATTACTGCAGAAATGAAGGACCTACATTATTGGTACATACTTAGATAAAATAATGTCAAAGTAGTTTGCATTAAAGTGTATGTCTGTTAAGATTTAAAAAAAAATTCTTAACACAGTACATAAGTATATTTTTCCATTTCTGTGGTCCTGAAAATGCCTTTAGAGTTACGCCAGTTGAGTATATGGCCTGGAAAAAAATGTTTTGCCATTTTGATTTGTATCATCCTGGATCTTTCATTCTGTCAGGACTCTTCTATATCAGTTTTATAAATCCTGATGACTTATCCATTCTTTTCTTCTAGCAATTTGTCCCCAAGGTTGTCGGAATAATGGAGCTTGTGTGGCTCCTGGGATTTGTAGCTGTCCAGCTGGATGGGTCGGTGGAGCATGTCATTTAGGTAGATGATTTCTGACATTTTTCATTTATCCTTTTCTCTCCTTCTTTGATTTACCAATATAGTGTTCAAATCTTCGGTACCTAACAAAGCTTCTAGGAAAATATCTTGGAATAGGAAATGAGAGCTACTTCTGCATACTGGGGATCTTACAAGTATGCATAAGGAGTAGATGGCTTTTCAATTTTGTCAGACAGCACTTCCCCATTTTAAGTAAGTTCAGATTCAGATTTTGGTCGTCACCAAATTCATTACTTGGTAATGCTTGTCAGTATTTCTGAAATACTTTCTGTAAACCGAGACACCACTGTACAGAACTGAAAATTACAGAAACACTATCACTACTGTGTGGATTAGAAGCTTCATTAAAATTTGTGGACATGGAAAACTGAACCTTGCTTCTCACTTTGAGAACAGGTCAGCAGAATCAATTTCACGTGCTCTTAAAAGAGTAAGAGGAAGCTGGCTATAATCAGGATTAATACTGACTGACCCGCTTACTGAACAACCACTTGCGTTTTCCCAAATTTTGATTCACAAAAGCAGATGATTATAAAAGATTTAATATACCCTTCTCTGGCAGGGCCTTGTATCCTCATTACAGCACTGCCCTCATACTAAAGGCAAGAATCCTGAGGATGTAAAAAGGAATGTTTTTTTTGTTTGCTCTCTGGGAGACTGAGAGAAAGCTTATTTAAACATTACTTATGAACTGGATATTGTGGGTGCAAGGTCTCTGGATTAAGTCCTCTGCATTTGAAATTTTTGGGTGTTCAGGTTCTTAATGTCAAAATAATCACTGTTCCAGAACTAACTAGATCTGCATTCAGTTTGACTTGTTTTGGTGCAGATGTTGATAAGCAAAATTGCAGCCCCTAGCTTGTTAACTGAACTGGTGGATAGCTAGAGGACAACTAAAGCTGTGCCCTTTCAGTCCTCCTCTGCCCTTCTTTTGGGGGAATAGAAGGGCAGTGTGTGAGCAACAGCTAATATGTGGCGTTTCCTCGTGAATGTGGATCTAACAAGCAGCTTGAATAAGTTTCAGCAGGAATTTTTATTGTTCCCTGACTTTCATGGAGGGATCCATCTCAAAAATAGCCTGTGCCTTAAAGAACAACAGAAATTATTGTATTTTAAAAGGGGAATTGAGCATGAATAAGACTAGATGTACTGTGACTGTATTCCAGTGAAGGCCACAATGCCATAAATTGAGAAGCATTGCTTTTCAGTTCTTCCATTATGCTTTTATTTATACTGTCCCCGTGTGGTCACTAGGGAACAATTTTGCTAGAACAGTGAGACAAAGGAGAAAAATGATCCTGTGTTGTGCTGAAGACATAGTATGTATCTGGTGTCTCATTTCAGCTGTTTGTAAACTACCTTGTCAACATGGAGGAAAATGCATAGCTCCAAACGTGTGCAGATGTCGACTGCCGTACTCTGGTCTACAGTGTACAAAGAAAAGGAAGGAGTGAAGCAACTTCAGCTAAGATAAGCTGCATTTTCTTGTAACTCTTCATACAGAGATGAAGTCTGCAGCAGTGCGGGACCTTTAGCAAACGTGGTAACTAATTGATTTCAGATAGCTTTTTGTCTTCAGTGTATAAAGTAAATGCTTTTCTGTATGAAAGAAAAGTATTGCTGATTGTAACAAAGCTGTTAAGTATCCAAGTGTGTGTAGTGTATGGCACATGTTTTCTTCTGTTCTCGTTTTTAATTTGTAAGCAGAAGTTGATACAGCTGACTTTGAAATACAATGTACTCTTCAAATAAAGTACTTCAGAATAGATCTATGTGCTTCTTTTTGATTTTTTCCCCCTTTGACTAGAATTATTGCATCATATTAATGATGTGTATTTAAGAATTACACATGGAACAATTAATTCGGGTAATCAGAAGTGGATGTTAGTTCAAGTATAATTTAACTTCAATACGATTACACAGTTGCAAGAGGAAGCTTGCAGAGTTCGCATCTTTCTGGAACATCAGCAAACTGCAAAGCATCTTATTAAAGTCCTGGTTATTGCTTTAGGTAGGCTTCCTGCCCCTGCACCCTCCCCCCTCTCCCCCATCTTGATCAGTAAAGCAGTATTAAAAAAACCCCAAAACACAGTACTTGTTCTGACTGTTCCACTATTGCTTTCTAAAAGCTTAATCCATACTGATGAAAGAGTCCTTATCTTGACTACTTCTACAATCATTTTATCTGATCAACTTCCAGTTATTTATTTTCTTTATGCCAGTAAGACAGGAAAATGTGTTTCTTTCCCTTCTGGAGATGTAGACATTGAAGAGTCATTCCTGTTCAAGATTGTGGTGTTACAGGAGCAGTATAGTGGGAGGCTACAGACTGGCAGTGAGGAAAAGCTGTATCTGTCACAAATCACCTGTGTGGAGGATGATGAAATTTGTCTTCTGGATGTGTTCCAGTTTGGCCTTATTTAAGTTTTGCAGCCTTTTGAATGGGCTGCAGATTGGACTGAGACTTCTATGTTCATTGTTTCATGTCTCATCTGTACTGTTTATTGAATGGTACACTTGAGGAAGGTTTTGCCAAAACATGCAAGGTGAATCAGGCAACTTTTTGAATGATTCACAAATAATTTTTTTTTTTTGAGAAAGATTGATTTTCCTTGTCTTCTAGGGGAAACTGGAATTTTTGGTGGGAGAATTTTAACTATGCATTACTTTAATCCGTTGTCCTATGCATTATTTTAAATATCTGTGTATAAGCTCCCTTGCCAGAAGATGTAGCTTTCATAGGCAGAGTGACTTACATGGACATGCTTCCCCAGGGATTACAACCCATTGAGTATTGACAAGAAGCAAAGGAAATGGGGTTTTCTCAGTTACCAGCCTTCTCTAAAAGAGAGAACCCAAGCATATGGGGGACAAATGAAAGACGATGGTATACTTCATGAGACTTGTTTTCTGTTACGAGCAATTGTTGTGTTGTGTAGTTGAGAAGCCTTCTTCTGCCCTTGCTTTGGAAGCTGTTGCATTTGTTTCAGATAAAACCTGCTATGGACATGAGTATGTTTTTTGTGCTGCTTTTGCTGTGGTACGCAGGATATTTCAGACATGCTGGTGAAAAATGTGGTTTTCATGCATGGAACAAGATTATTTCAACAACGGTTCTGGAGTAGGCTTTATGATGATGAAATTCTCTGTGTCACAGTTCACTACAATAATCATGCCATAATTTAGAAGCTTCAGGAGTTGAGCTGAATACCTGAGATGACATGCTGGTTTCAGGGAAGTGAATGGAAAAAAATTAATTGCCTCAGACCCAAGATAGTAAATGAGCAGAAGTATGGAAATGCAAAGAAGCATAATATCTCAGTATTGTTCCTGAAAAGACTGACTACTAATAAAGCCAGAAGTGACAATAATGGTGACTGGAAGCCAAAGAGATATTAGCATCATTAGGAGCATGAGACCAGGAGCAATCAGTGAGAGAGACCTGTAAGTAGTGTTTCTGAGCAGGCCAGAACAAATGCTAATTTAAATAGTTCCCTGTTTAGAAATGATTGAAGGAAGTAAGCAGCAGTAAGTTGATGGCACACAGAATGTGATGATGTAGAAATACTGCTTTAATGTAGCACCATCTACTGGCTACACGGTTTTTTGCTGGGTTTTTTTTTGTTTTTACAAAATATCATTTAAATCTCCACAAGTTTAAAAGTGAATTTTCTAGTAGTTATTTTAAAGTAGACAGTCTCAGAATGTATTATTAATGACAATCCAGGTCCCCAAATTATTATTTCCACGGTTCCATATCTATTTACTAAAAGAGCTGCCAGTATTCCTCCTCTTTTGTTTCCCACTCACTGGAGAATTGAACATACTAGTTACAGCATGTAATTTTTGGAGCTAGATGTGTCTTCGTGTGAAAAGCTAGTTACACATGCAGCTCAAAGGTCGTGAAAAATGACATGGAACAGGTTACCTCCTTTATTTATTAGAGCTAGTTGTTACACCTTACACAGATGCTCTGATTTTCGCTCGAAACAACCAGAAAAATTGTAGGGGCAGTG
>VZTO01025893.1:0-22637 GCA_013400615.1 Syrrhaptes paradoxus
CTGACAATTTCAGAGCATGCCTTGAGGCTATGTTGAGAATTTAATATTTCAATTTTTGTTCTGAAATAACTTTTCATTTACTTCTTCCTTAGTTTACCTCATGCTCATATAACATATGATCAAAATCTAGCCCACACAAACCATAAGAAAATTAAATGTTTCCATTTTGTCAAATGAAGAACCATCAATCCAAAACAAGAAGACATTTGGAAGCCTAGTTTCCGGAAAATGTTGAATGTTCCAAGTTTTGTGCCAGTTTAATACACAGCTAAATGTCAAAGCCTTTTGCAAAACAAAGTTCTGTTTCTTTGCAACAAAATCAAGTAACAGATTACAAAAACATGAGGCCTGGTTAGTAGAGGAACCACATTGCTCTAAAAGCTGAGCTTAGTACCGATAAACAAATGTTTTCAAAACTGGGTACTTTTCATATTGGAAAGCCAATCCTAAACTGAATATTTGTATTTTTCTTCCTCCTTTACTCAAATTGCTCCTCCAGCAGTTCCTCTGACATGCACTAAACTTCTGGTGCCATTAAGGGAAAAACCCAACAGAGAGTTAATTTACTATGTGATCAATTCTGATTTATTCATTACCATGTAGCAAGAAACATAATGATCAAGAGATATGCATACTATGCTAGTGATAAACTTCTGTTACAAATTTCCAGCTGCTTCCCACATACAATTTTCTATCCCAGAGAAAATATTGGTGTCCAATTACAAACAGTTCTGCTATTTACTGAAACAGATCCAAAATTGTCCTGAACTGTTAATTTATGCAAAATCTAATTACTAAAGAACTTGGAGCAGCTATAAAGAAACACCTTAGGTGTGCCTCAAAACCTTCTATTGCTACAGAGGCTCCCACCAAACCTTGTGTTTCACCACACAAATTAAATCCTTTTTCAGATGCTTTTTCTCTGCCCCTATAAAGATCTCACCTGGAGCTATTTTGCTTTGCTAATCCCATTACTAAAGAGCAAGAGATAACTTAAAGCACTAAATATGCCAAAGGTGATTTCATACATTTGATTAGATAGCAAAAATAGTACCAGCAGACATAGAAATGTTTGACTATGAGGGGTTAATGAAAGCTCAAAATAAAATGACAATGGTATTGATAAGACAGAGGTTATTTTACTGAACTTTCATGTTAAGCCTGCTCTGTGTCCCCTAAAACGATGAACAGGTGAACTAGTGGGCATATAAGAAAGCTAACAGACAGCAAGGGTTGCTTCTATGCCTGGGAAGGAGATGATCAAACATGGAATAAAAGGATAGAGGAGATTAACTAGGCTATTAAATAAACAGAAAATAACAAGAGGAGTGTTGACAAAAACAGTAGAAAGTATGTTCTGCAGCCACAGACTGCAAAACACTGATCAGGGAAAGGATTTGGTGATGACTGTTGACAGACACTTAAAAACAGCAACCTGATGTCTGGTAGCAGTTAGGAAAGCAAACAAAACATGGGGAAGTGTAAACAGAGGAACAGAGCACAGATCTCAACAGATAACCGGGTCCTGGTACAAAGGGCTGCTGTGACCACACCTGGAGCACTGCGTGCTGCTTTGGACATCACGTAACAGGAACCCGAGTGTCGGTACAAAGTAAGTGAACAAAAACAAGAGCTTAGGAGCAGGCCCTTACAACTGGGAACATCACTCTGATACAGGAAAACCAACAGTAAAGAAAAGCTGCCTGGCAAAAAGCATTTAAGGGAAAATACCAACTTGAATAGCTTTAAATGGAGGGAAATTTAAGGGAACACAGAGCAATTCAGCAGGGGCAATACAGTGCTATCCAGTGATTACTTATAGAACATGTTCTGAAAATCCTGCAACTGCATTTTTAGAGAGCTGCAGCTATTACTGCAGCTGGGAGCACAGCGTAACTTAGTGAGAGCATTTTGGCATTACCTTGTGACTCATGGATATGGAATTGTACACCCTGCCTCCGGGGCCAGAGCAGTGAAGGGGTGAAGTCCTCTGCTGTCACAGATCTGCCCTTGCCAAGCCAGTTGAGATGAATTGCAGATAACTTTCTGCTGGCTGAAGCCTGCATCTGCACTTCATGTGCTCTCCCTTACCCACCCCCTGGTAGTTGCAGATCGGAGATCTTAAAATTTATGCATGTAATATTGAAATTAGAAAAGCAATGTTTCAGGAGGGAACTTTGCTGCCGCTCTGTTACATGCTCACCATGCCTGTATTAATGTCATGGTTTAGATTAGGAGAACATTTTTGAAGAAAATCATCTAATGGCCACACTTACCACACGTGAGTCACATTGTGGAGCAACCTCAGGGCACACAAACTGAAATCTTTTCAGATTAAATTAAACCTTGAGACCTATATCAAACCTCCAGCTGCCCACAGGCTTTTGTTCCAGGGGTCAGAGCCTTTACTGAAGCTGAAGTAAACCCCTTGAAACGAGAACAGGATGGATGTCTGATCCTAAGCACTGACCATTTTGCTCACCAGATCTGTACCTGCTGGGCTACAGTAGTTGCTAATACAGACATAGCCTATCTCTATTTCTTAAAAATAGCTCATCACTGCAATTGCTTTGGTGTTTTGCCCAGCAGTGTTTATCTCCTGGAGTGACAATAACTAAAAAGTAGACATCAAGATTGAGCTATGAATGACCTATCCATCATGGGGAATGCATCCATCCCATGGAAGGGGACGTTATGTAAGAATGATCATTATCTTCATTATCTTCTGCCTTTAAAAAACTGTCTAAGCACTAGGCACACAGGTCAAAGGAAACAGATAAGCCACAGAGCTTCTTTCTCTCCCAAAATGTTATTATTGTGTAAAGACAAAGCATGCACATGGTTGGCTATTTGCCAGTTCCACTTGGGTGTGAAAGGCAGCCTTCTGGTTGAAAAACTATTATTCTGAACCGCAAATGGCCATGGCCATGTGAGAGACATCTATTTAAAGTCTGTCCCAAGTACAACCAGACATAAAAGATGAAATAGCTGGTGGGGCTCTGTGTCACCCCTAAAGCTGCTCTCATTTTTTAATAGTCCTCATAGATTTGCTGGGGAACCATCTGAGACAAGCTCAACCCCTTAATGGCAGCTACTGTCTGCCAACGAAATATGATTACTCAAAGACATATTTTATTATGATGCACTTTCCAAACTTCCTGTGTTTATTATCAGTGGATTTTTAGAGAGGTCTCATCCATTAATCAGAAAGGCAAAATGCCCCAGAGTGGACTGTATTCCTCCAAAGAAGCTGTAAGAGCAGGTTATTCAAGAACTCATTTGCTGGTTATAAATACTCTGAAGTGGGGAGGGGGAGTATCGGCAGTGGAGAGCACATTAGGAGCTGATGGTGCAGCTGTGTGGATATATTTCCCTTGACTTGTGTGGCATGGGGCTTAGAAAGTATAAAGGGTAGGAAGTGAGGTGGAACTGGAATTCAGAATGATCAGGGTCTCTCTGCACTGAGAGCACAGCGAAGAAACAGCTGAGTACATAAAACCTCATAAAGAAAACCAAAACAGTGGTATTCCCTATTGTGACTGTTTAGTCTTTCTGTAGAGACTCATGAGGTCTGGGCTATTATCTATTTTTAATATCACTTGACCTGAAAATTTATGCTACCATCTGGAGAATGTAAGGATTTGTGTGTTACAGACTTAATACTGTCAGGGAAAAAAAAGAAGGAGGGGTGGCAGGGAAGGGACATTACAAAACTGTTTAAACATTATTCAGCAAATGCCACTCATTTCTTCACATTTTTTTTCTACAGAGAACTTAAACAAAAATATATATCTTAAATTGCAAAATGGAAAAATATAGATTGAGATGGGAATTAATGTATATTATCTCAGATAATATTAGCTTTATATTTCTTTCTATTTCAAGACTTTTTGTACTCTAAGAAATTAAGGTAACCTTTCAGAGGTCTGCTGTTAATTTGTCTTTTACACAATTAATTGGAAATATTAAATGCAAGAGGAAAACAAAAGGGTATTTAAAACCTTTATAATATTCTTGTAATTACATTTATAGTGCTTTGTTTCTGGAGTCATCTCCAAATAGGGAGATTGGTTTTTAAACCATGAGATTGAAGTGTCAAAATAAATATGCTTCACGTTTGTTTTTTTCAACTTTAAGCATTAAATGCTCATGCTTTGAAACATCTCTGAAAACCTGACAGCTAGAAACCCTGTAATAATTGCAGTTTCTGCAATTATAATAAACCAGACTATAACATTAGACTTGCAATAGTCACAAAGATCAGCAGCTCTGTAAGACAGTGAAGCAGAGCTCTGTCCTGGAGCAGGTTCAGAGTGGGAGGGGATGATGCTGGACCTTGCCTGTTTTAAGGGTCACTCCTGGTCCCAGGGTCACTTACAGTAGTCACTAGCCCGTAAAGCAACATCTCCATCTCAACACGCAGGATAACCAGGGAGCAATCGTTAGCCAGTGTGATGGGTGGCATGAGTGGCCCATACTCACATTGCTTAGTGCAGGATCCCTCCTCCAGCGCTCACTGGTCACAGCCTCACTACGTATACTTGGCCCTTGGGTTCCTCTGGGCCCACGTGGCCCTACACACGCTTACCCAATTTTTTGGCAGGATCGGGGAGGAGGTTCTGTTTCACTGCATCTGAAACAGTGTGAGGGTCAGGCCCACCAGCATGGTGCTTGTATGACATAAAACTGAAGGTATGTGCCATATGCCCTGAAGTGTGAGGCTGTTTAGGGTTCGTAGCCTGCTGACATAGTGTCAACAAATGTGTGGGATGGAGGAAACTAATCCTGATACAGTCTTGTCTATACTGCTGACTGGGATGGACTTTTAAGGTGAACTATCTGCTGAATCATGCTCAGGATTTTCCTTGGGGATGGCTCACTGGAGCACCCCAAGAAAGTGGTGTCTGTAAAAAGATTATTCTAACCAGGCTACAACAACATCAGTAATAAAATAATGCATTAGAACACAATAAGAATAATTTGGTATTTGTCTGTTTGATATTAATGAAAGACTGAACTGAGCTTCCAGATGGGAAAAAGTGTAAAATTTTAAAAATATGTATTTTTGAATGTTGGCTTTCATAATGTGTGAAACTGAAGAAAGGGGTGAAGGCAAGCTCACCTCCAGAATCAAGTCTAGACTAAAATTAGCTCAGCCTTTCTTGATGGATATTAGAACAGCTGCATGGAGATCATGGGCAGGAGTCAGAGAAGAACATTTGATTTTCTACACTCAGCTTCTTTAAATCCTCCTTGCCACACACATGTCAGTGAAAATCATCTTGATTTTTAGAGATTGTGGTAACACCCTGCAAAGCTTACTAAAATCTCTAGAAAGATGTATTTCAGTACTTCTGGAAGTCAGGAAATATGTTTAGTAGTCCGGTTTTTTGGAGCTACTCGTTGGAAGATGGAGTCATACTGCATTCTTCAAGACCAAACCTTAAACCATTCGTGAAACTATACTGTTAAAAGAGGGCACTGTACAGCTTTGAAAAGCTGGTTCAAGATATCAGCAAAGTGATCCTCAATCTTTGAAAAATCTCAGCTGAAGTTCAGCTCATCACCTACATCTCAATTTCCTTCCCAACTGACTACAAACAGGCAGGTTTAAAAGTCCCATTCTCTCTCTGTATAGGTTTTAATAGGTCACAAGCTAATCAGAATCTTTCCTGTTATTAATGGAGCCCCATGGGGTAGTAGAGAACCAATTTGAAACCCAAAGTGATCTCTTCCTTGGATTTCTTTCTTAGATTCCTCCCAAATGTGTCTGCTTCCTGCCCTGTCTGCTCCTGTTAACTTTTAGTCCCTCTTTCTTCACAGCAGCTGGTAGGGCTTAGGCACATTTTCTTGCTTTCATCATGCCCCTTTCACCCGGCCGTTGCTGCGGCTCTAACTCTTACGCCCCGATTAAAGAGCAAGAGAGTAGTGGCAAAGTGCTGTAATTGAACAAGAGGCCATACATTATGAAACTCTTTGCTGATACAATCTAACCATGCAAGTTAAACAGCTGACCTTCCTTATCTAAATAAATTTGTTAGCTGGGAGAATAAGATCTCACTTGTTTGCAGACATACAGTGCTTTGGAATACTGGGAAATACAGTAGTGAAACAAGCCCAATGCCTGAATAGAAATAAGGTTTTCAATCTTTTCTTAAATCTGCAGAAGCAAATTTGCTCAGACTGATCATCTGGCTGCAGATGCTGTAAGCACTGCATTTGTCACCTTCCTGCTAGTGCTAAGGCCAGGGCTTTGTGCAGCGTAATTCTTAATATCATTATTTTGATTGAACATCTAACTCATAACCTGTAGAAGTTCTGGAAATTTGTAGCTAGATATTGACAGAGAATTAAAAGAGAAAGATTAAAAAAAAGTTCTTACTGCTCTTTACAAAACAGAAGGATTTTTTACAGCAGCATGTAACACTGCTGTTTGCCATTTTCACTGTGTCATGTATTTCCTATGCAAAGTAATGACACAGGACAGTACTGTCTTGTTACTCCACAAGATAGTGCATGAAGATTGTTTAGAGCTGGCCTCCAATATACATAACTATATATCAAGTTTGCATGTTTATTTATTTTCTTTAACTATACTCTTACAAAATACCACAGCAGAAGAGTTGCCCGGAAAGTACTTGTACAACCAGGCCATCCCATTGCCTATGCCAGGGTCTCTGCTAGCATATGCCAGAGGCATTATTTCTTCTTTCCATTCATAAAAGTGAAAAGAATAACTGCGTCATCTGTAGACTGTGCACATTGTAGTCCACTCAGAGTATTAAGACACATTCCCAAGAGTTCTTATTGGGAGTTATTAATGTGATTAATGTGTTCCTGTATCAGCTGTTTGTTTAACTGAGCATTGCCGTTGCGTTTTGCACTGGCTGCTCACTTCATACATAGATGTTCATTGTTCTGGCTCCAGGCTTTGTTCCCTTCTTTCACACATTGAGAAAGTTTTCCACAAACTGAGTGTTTATGTGTTGAGTGCAGTACTCCATGGACTTCAGGCTCTAATGGAGTGTGAGAGGGGGCCTGTGGTTTTTCATCTTGTTTTCAGCTGTACAAACATCATGTACTTTTCCCTTCCTTTTAGAGGCCAGTCTACGGCCTGCTAACACACCACCGCAAAGCAACGTAGTTGCTGAGACTTTACAAGTCAAACTGGGAGGACCTGATGCCATTCACCTTAACACCAAACATATTGACAGTGTTTATTTTCTCTGCTCCAGCCTCAGCTCTCAAATAAACATATCGATGGCTGATTTTCAGTGCTTCTCTGAAGAAAAGTCTAAAAGAGTATCTATCTCATTGTCAATAACAAGGAAAAACTGCTCTCAGACTAAAAGTGCTGGGAGCGGGGGGATAGAGAAGGGTATAAACAAAGGAAAAGATGAATTTATCTTTTGTGAGCCTTTTTAAAAAACAGTATTTGTTTCAAGACACTTTTTGATACAAGCAGGGTCCTTGTTTTGCTTTTACATTTTACACTTTGTCAAGTCCCAAAGGGACCTGAACTGGTTTGGTTAGTACTTTGTATATTTTTTAGCGTGCGCACCTTGCCTCTAGGGAAAGCCATTCATTAAATTGCTATTCTGGGTTGATGACATACAGATTTACTTTTCTCTTTGTCAGGAAAATTCTCTTTGTCAGGAAAATCCTGTAGCTGTCTAGAAAAAAAAAATGTCTCTAGTGCAACATCTAGGTGTGTTTGAGCCTTTAAATTAGCATGGGAAAATGACTACCAGGAGTCAGCATGGATGCAATAATGTAAAATTCTAGCTAGAAGAAGGAAAATCCAATCAGAAGTCTATACTCTCAGCACAAAGACATGGCCAAAATTCATTTGTCAGTGCTTTACAACATAAACAGCAGGCAATTTATAGCCTTTTAAAACTGAAATTTTACATAGGTGTTCAAAGACAGCTTAGTGAATGCAAAAAGAGTTCACATTGTTAATGACTAAAGAATGAGCATCCTTTCTAATTAATACTAATTTTAACACTTGTCCACACTATTTTATACCTCCAGATTCCTTCAGCAATGTCTTTCTATGCTTTCATGTACCTGTGATAAATGGCTAATATGAATTAGGTACACATGCCTTTTGACAGATTATGGCATAGTTACATAATGGCATGCATAGATTGCAAATGACAAAACAGAAAAAAAGTGTCTGAAGTTTGCTGTTTAGTCATAGTTCCTATATTGATGATTCTCTTTTACATATTTTCTTGGGACTATGATGTGGAAGCTGTTCAGAGTTCTGAGTGACTGCCACCATCACCTCTTTTGTCTCCATAAATATTTTCCCAAGTCTCACTAGACATATGTTACAGTTCTGTAAGCCCTTTTGAAACCAATTAATTCTAAAAAGAATTAATTTATTTAAAAACTCAAACCTCAGTGTTATTTCTACGTTGTTGTGTTAGCTGGAGAAAACCTATTGAAAAAAGCAGGATCCCACCATATTAGACATCTGCACTAAGATAAGACTTGTTATCCTCATAGGAATAAGGATTTGGGAAATCATGCTACCAGCCACAGAGACAGATTTCATTGCAATATGCCAACCTATAAAGCCAGGCTTAGAGTAAGTCAGAGATCCTGGTTCTACAATTCGGAAATTTTAAAAATGACTGCAGCAAGGAAAAAATCACCTCCTCTCTAACACTTGGGTCAAGTCACTTCCCTGGGTCATATATGATGTGTTTAGCATACATGCAGATGCAGTGCTGAACAACTGTTTTAAACCTTGCTTGTGGTGTTTTGTGTAACAGAGTCCTGAACTCACTAGTCATGAAAAACATGGGACTGGACTTGTGGCAGGTACTTTTCAAACATCTCAGGTAACCTGCCCTTCCTATACAGGGAGTGCAGCCTGAGAATAGATGACCAGGCAATAGGAGAAAACTAAATGAAAATATGAAAATCATAGGTGATTTTAATTCAGGTTAACTTGACAGGTTGAAAGCTAAACTCAGTAAGTCTGGAAGGAAGTGCTGAAGTGCAAGATGCTGTTTGTTTGGCATATCATAGAATTGATGGAACATGATAGGTTTGTGAGGGATACAAGCCTGAGCAAGGGAGGATAAACTAGAAGAGAGAGACTTATAAAGTCTTTTAAAAGTGGTCACAAGGGGTCACGTTCTTCAGGCATTTGTTAAAAAAAATGTACATAAAAGCATAAACATGTATATTAGAATTAATTCCCACATCTATTTCTTTTCCCACAACTTCTGTTCCTATTTTTAATGCCTTTCCCTTTTTTTAAATTTTTTAAAATAGGAAAGCTAATAATAATTGTATTCAGACCAAAATATCTCAAACTGACCAAGTATTGGCATGTTGGTAATTAAAGTCTCAGCTCTCCTGTTGTGACTTTTATTAAAGTCAATTTATATCTGGCAGATCCTGGCAGTCTCTAAGAATTCCCAGTGGTGATACTTGAAGCAGATTTCTCCCATCATCATTAAATGTGCTTCATTAATTTGATAATGTAACACATGTATTTCATACCCCCAGAGCCTGGCATTTTCAATCCAGGGCTTCTGTAGTTGGCAAGAGCAATTTAAGAGCAAACACATTCATCTAGACCCAGGTGCACACATACGGCCCCATTGAGCTATAGACTTACTCTCATATCAGGTGCATGCTTTTACTGTGTCTGAACCCAGGTATGTTTTGAGGATTACCACTAAATTTGTCTGTAATTTCAATTCCCACTCAAATATTTTGCAGAATTTCAGGTAAGATTTCCAAAATGGCAGATGTACTGAAAATGGTGCTGCTGTGATACCAACATATTTCAAAACAGTATTAGAAACCTAAGATTTTCACAGACAAGTAAAGCAATGTTTTCCAAAAGCTCAGCTTTTTCCTGCTTCATGGTTGATCAAAGATGTAGCCTCTGTAACACCCAAAACTGGCAGCGGCACTACGAAAAACCATGAATTAGCTGTAAAGCTATACTGTTTTAACCTTTCAGAGATTGTTCATCCCCCATGTTACAAAGCTAAATGGCTAAATATAATGCTTGCATGCAGCAAAAATAGTTTGAAAACTGATTAGCAGCACAAAAAGGGCTTCTTAATTTCAAAAGGCATGTACTCTGCCCTCTTCCCAGTTAAACCCTGTGGTGTGGAAAACTGATTTCACAAACTGGAACAGCTCTCAGCAAGACAAGTTAGAGAAGGCAGATTAACATCTTCCTCTGCTGCTACTGCTGCAGAACTGACCTTCAGTATGATATGAGATTAGCTTATAATGAAAATATCTAAACCTAAAAGGAAGATGGCATGAGACATTACTGCTTACTGAAGCTAAGGAGGAGGCAGAGAACTTCAGTTTTGACTCGCCTTTTAGATTCTTACATGTGGTGCCCTTTGGATACATTTTACTGCACCCTCACTTCCCTGAGTGTAGGGAGAGAAGATAAAGTATTTTCCAGTGTTTCGTGCTGCAGTGTCTGCAAGGCCTGACAGTAATTCTTTGAGCTCAGGCTTAACCTCAGCCCGAGAGCATTAAAAAGCTGAACCTGGTCAAGGCTATAAAGTGCCACTATGCCTGTTATAGGCAGAAATCAGACTTTATTACACTTCTTTAATTCTTCAGGAAGTGTATAATAATTCCTATCAACAAATTAAAGGTGTGCCTGATGTAAAAGCTCCCTGAAGCACACCTGTCTCTGCATTAAATTTTCTGTGTCCTAACAAAATCAATGGCAAGTACCTGACAAATTGTTTGGATCATTCATTATTTTAGAAGGAAACTGTGGCACTGGCAGGACTATTCGCTTTAAAGTTAATAAGGGATTTTGAGTGTCCTTTTGATTCTTGAAAACCTCCACTCACCAGCAACTTCCCACTGTTTTCCCCAAGGCCACTCAGAAAACAACTTTACTGGTTTTCTTCCCACTAGTTCTACAGTTTCTCACTTTAGACATAATTAGTTTTCAACTCCTCTGATGCCAATGTGAATCAGTCTTTAGCTGAAATATTTTTGAACCTGGCTGCAAATGAAGGGACTGATCCTACCCAAGGCAATATAACTTAAATAACTCTCCTTCGCTTTCAAATCCTGCTGCGGGGCACTAATCTGCAATGACAGACATCTACAATTTTTCCAAGAAATGGCTCAAGCCCTTGGTCTGGGGTGACAGGGGGCCGAGCGAGGAGCCCTGCGAGTGGAGAGCTGCTCTGTGGGCATCATCGCCCTTCCTGGGGACGTCTGCAGCAGGACTCACCCCCTCCTCCATGTGAGCAATGAAGTCCCACCATATCCACGACCCAAGGACCTGTGTAGCCACAGGGCTGAGGCACAGTTGGCTTTCCTGGGCATATATGCAGCACTGTTAGGATAAGTTCCAAAGGCCATTTGGCAGCTTTCCCCCTTCTTGTGTCTCACTCAGTTCCCTGTTTGTGACCTGTCACTGGTGGCTCCTTGCCCATGGCTGGAGCTGGACTCCACCATGCAGCACAGGGTCGTTGTGCCAGCAGCCTTCCATGTTTATCCCACAGACATTCTCTGCCTCACCAGAAACATGTCCTTATTCCTCTATACACTTATTTTTTTCCTGGAGCACAGGAACTCTCAACAGCACATTTTATAGAAATTCAGCCACTATTGCTAGTCGCGTTAAGGATCAGCCTGAGGTTCTGTTATAGCCACCTGTTTTCAAAGATTTTAAAACATTCATTGGGAAAAAGGAAGAAAAATGAAAAAGCCTTTCAGTGGGAGTCTTAACACTCAGGGACTCAAACAGAAGCAATTCATTTTTAATTAATATAACACTGTAATTTGGAACTATTTCATTGCAGGTGGAAAAAAACACAACTTATTGTTTTCATGGGTTTTTTTCTGCTGCTGCAGTCAGTAGTTGAATTTGTTTAATAAAGTACAAGACTAGAACATTCTCTAATTGTTTGAAAGAAAAACTGGTTGGTAATATATGCTGGAACTGTAAAACCAGCTATTATCTACATGCACTTGCTACTCCTTTGCTGAAGTGTTTAACATTTATTTACTGTTAAGGACTGATAGTAAGACCTCCTAATGGGCATGCTGATGGATTCTTAACTACACAGTTTCTGGCCAAGCATCTTTTTTTTTATATCTTGGCTTTAAATATACTGGATTATAATTCTTACACATTGAAAAGCTGAATCTCATTATCATTTAGTGGGTTTGTTTTGGCCAGTTTATGGGTTTTATAAGTACTGCAAAATCACACTGTGCATATAACTTTCACCGTGGCAATAGGAGGCCTTACTCCTGAGAGTGCAGATCCAGCATTATTCTACTGTACCCAGCGGAGCAGCCAGAGTTGAGAGTAGTGGATATTATTTAAATTTTTAGAGGACACTAAATTAATTTCTGATTTGGTAGACCCCCTAAGCTGAGTGTTGTTTTTAAAAGAAGTAGCCTGGGACATTATTATGAACACTGTGTTATGCTGCAGAGCAACTGCACTATATAGCTATTATATTTTGCATTTCATGTGAGACTACTGGAAATAGCAAGAAGGGAACTACATCATGTAACAATGAGAAATGAGGTTACAACAGACTTATCTCATGTTCAGACCTGTCTGAAAAACATATTTTCTTCCATAAAGAGCCATAGAGATTTAGCTACAACTTCAAATAACTCTATACTGTATCATGTCTCTCCATCTCTGGTTCCCACAGACCTAAAAGTATATTTTTAAAAGGCAAATTACATAGGTTTTGCCTTTTATACTTGTATCTAATGTAGAGTCAAACATAGCTCTGGCACTACAATGAACATTCATAATAATAATCAGACATTGGGGAAAATATTAACTGTTCAGTGGGATAAAAAGTACTTTCATCTCTTGTCATGCAGGGGATGCTCTGTTGCTATTCTGTAGCTCATAATATCAAAGGAAGCCTGTAAATCTAAGAAAGCTGCTTCATGTTTCTAGGTTATAATCCTCTTTGCTCCTTTGTTATTTGCACAGAGGTCCCAAGAGAAGTTCATAGGAAACATGACTATTTTTTTAAGCTTTTTGTTGGGGGATTTCACCTGTTCGATTTACATAGTCCCCTTTCATTTCTCATCATCTAAATGTAGGAGTTTCACTGTCTATCCATCATTTCACTCTTCTGTGTTCTTCTCAAGCAAGTACATTTCAAGAGAATAATTGAAGTCAGTGATTATTATACAAGAGCTGATGACGACCTCACCTTTTAGCTTGCATGATACTTTCCATTGTCAGATACTTGCCAGTGTTTTTCAAGAGGTCTCATAACCTTTCCTTCCTGATATTTGCCAGAGAGTAAACTTAGATTAAATTTAGATTAAAAAATATCTTCTCTCTACCAGACAAAATTCAGACTAGTCCTGACTACAATTAAATGTTTTTTTCTAAAAAAAAAAATCACCATTTTCCTGCTTTTATTTGTAATCTTTAGGGGAAAAAAAAGCATAACTATCCCGTTTGCAGCCATTCTCAAATTGTATGTAGCCCCAGTAGGTCATTTCCACTCTACAGGTAATGACCGTCTGTTGCCAGATGATGCAGTAATATACTTTATAGTGTAAATGGCAGAAATCCATGTTGTAGCTCGAGGTCATGCTATATTTGCAGCTCCTTGAAAAAAAAAATATTCTCAATCATCACAAACCTAGGAAATTAATGAAAAAAAAATCACTCACAAAAAATACTTGCCAAACAGAAACATATGTTAAAAAAGTTTTATTTTAGCTGTAAAAATAAGTACTTGAAAGTCAGGAAAGGGCAGCTCACAGTTGCCCTATGGTATATCAATGCATGAGGACAAGGGGCAATGGGTTCAAGCTGGAACACAGGAGGTTCCACTTGAATATGAGAAAAAACTTCTTTACAGTGAGGGTGACAGAGCACTGGAACAGGCTGCCCAGAGAGGTTGTGGAGTCTCCTTCTCTGGAGACATACAAAGCCCGCCTGGATGCGTTCCTGTGCGATCTGATCTAGGTGTTCCTGCTCCGGCAGGGGGATTGGACTAGATGATCTTTCGAGGTCCCTTCCAATCCCTAACATTCTGTGATTCTGTGACTGCTTCTCCACGGGATCCCTCCACTTTCACTAGAAGGGACTGACACACAGCAGAGCAGAGTCAAAGCTTCTTGCATAATTTTATTGAAGAGCCTGATTTTACAAATAAAACAGTACCCATACCTGGATGCTTGTTTGTTACATGGTGAAAACGAAAACCAAACATCTTTCAGGAACATATTGCTGGTGACTTGTGCTGCAGGACAAAGTCTGAGCTGAATGTTTTACAAGTGCATGTTAGATGTTAGAGGTTAGGTGCAGGTATTACCCCACTCAGGGTCTCTGTCTGGCCACCTCATGACAACAGAGGAATGGGAACGGTGTTGCAGATAAGCATCCAGGAAGTAGGGTCAAAAGAGATGAATAAAAATAAGGCTGCATGTGTGTTGCAGATGTTACTGGAGTCCTGGGTTCCTGATCCCTTTGTTTGTTTGCTCTTAAAATATCTATGACTTTTTTAGTCCATGATTTTTGAGATCTCTGTATCCATGACTTTGCAGGATGTGCGAGGGCATGAGCGAGGTGATGGTGGTGGAGATACACATAACGGCTGTACCAATTTTATCAAAAACAATGAAATCCTGAGACTGCATTTTGGATTAACAAAGAAACCCCACTGGTTATGAGGATGAAACAACTTTATGAGGGAGAGAGATTTCTTGTTCTTTGTATAACTTCTTTAAGGAAACACTGGATAGCCTTATCCCTTAGCAGCTGAATATCAGCAGTAGAAATCTGCAAGCAGGGAGTTATGTAGAAATATTTTAACTGTAGTTGCTGTAAATGTGGACATTTTGAGAGAGGTTTTACTTACATGTGTTGAAAGGAAATTAAAAGAGAACATTAAAACCTGAGTTTCTCATCTAGAAAAAATGTGCTTTTAGGTAAGAGCATGAATACAGCCATTTCAAAACACACTTTGCAGTTTGCTACTTTGAACCATGGCTACGAACAGAGACATAAGGAAACAGCACAAGAAATATTATTATAAAGTATTGCTTTCCACCTGTGTCACCCAAATTCAGCATATTGGTGGGTAATATGTACCCAGATTGCTGTGTTTAATTGTCTAAAGTAAAACATTGCTGACCAAGTCAAAGTAAAAAGCCACCTTGTAAGACTTTCTTCATTCCTGTTATTTACAGTCATTTTAAAGTCTGAAACCCTGGTAGATTATATTATTTACCTTGAAATATTATTCCATTATTTTATATTAGCATCTCTAAGAAGAAAACTTAAATCTGTTAACACATTTCATTTATTTTTCTTAGTAATGTCATGTAGAACATATATGTTTGGTGGCCTGGTGGGATAGTATCTTCTCTTAGCTTTTCCTTAAACTTGAACTGATTCAGAATAGCTAAGCAATGCATTTGTGAGAAATGATTTCTCAGAACACTTCTGGATTTACTTTTATTTATATATTTCCCATTGTTCTCCGGGTAGGTAACAATATTCTTATGCAATTTAGACTCTCAGAAGTATCCACTATTGAGAGTTTCTGAGACTAGAGGATCAGATACGGTCAGGAAACCTAGAAAAACTACCTCTGAACATGGTGCACACTATTCACATGGTCACCTTCTGCAGATACATTCACGCCATATTCTGTACCACAGGCATGTATTTCTATGAGTTGCCTGTCACTCCCTTTGTTGAATTGTTTGATAAATATTAAATTTAGCCTGTAATCCTAAAACCCACACGTTTCTTTCACCTAGCACCCAAAGGCTAAACTCTTTCATTTCCATCAGAGAAGTCCTTGAAACTTGGCTAACTGCTCATTTGTCTATTAGATGCCCTTTAGGTGCTATGTGTCAGTACCTCTGATAACATTTGTGCAAGTAAAGTCACACTGATATATACATGGCTACTTCAGCATTTATCAGCTTCAGCATACATGCAGCAAAACAGTTTTAACTTAAAAGTGTAGTCATTATAAACGTGAATACAGTGGTTTTGTGCTCCAATATGCAGTCACTAGACAGAAATTAAGATTTTCTACTGTTGTACCTTGCCAGGGAATAAGGGAATTGATACACAAATCTAATGTCTTGTCATATTTGACACCTGAAATAGGTATCAAGATGTATCAAAGGAAAGTACAGATTCCCCACAAAAGAAGGAAGTAACGATAATGAACTACTGCCACAACAATTATTTTACTAATAATAACAAGTACTTTCTATCTTATTCAAAGCTCTGCAAGGCAAAAACAGGGTCCACATTAACTCCACATGTAGAATTGTTTTGGGAGTCATGCTTAGTACTGCTGGCTTTGATAGCAGTCATTTTGCAGTGCTAATTACATTGCAGAGCCGTCATTCTTGCTTTGCACTGACCTTATCCGGGATCAGAAAGAGGACCTCTTAGAAAGGATTGTCATCTTTGTTGACTGGTCTCACCCTGCCTGATACATGCCCATGGCTGAAGGTACTGTGGTCAGTAAAAAACAAAATAAGTCATTATAAATTCCATGTTGAACAGCCTCTGGTGAGAAAAATCTTAATTAACAGGAGATATGCAATTACTTCCCTTTTGAACCTAAAGTTGTGGCTGCCTCAGTTTGCCTCTGCTCTCCTTCTGCTCCAAAAAAGCATTTCTGGTTCAGTAAGTTTGACCGATACTTTGCTAATCCAGCAGTGTTTCATGAATCCTTTTGACATTATGAGTTTGTCTGGTGATCTCAGTTAGCCTGAGCCCAGAATTTTCAGCAGGCAATATGAGCCTGGGACCACAATGCTGGCAAACACTTTGTCATGTGTTTAAATCCTTTCCCATTCTGCATAACATTTAACCTTTTTCCTTTGATGGACTGCAAGCATATTTTAAAGTCCATGATAACATTGTTTTTTTAATTTGCTGAATAGGGACACTTTCTTTAAGTTAGGATAATTTGAATTTTAGAATTGTATATTTAGAACCCCAAAATAAAAGAGTAATAAAAAGGCAAACAAATTTTGTCTGCTTTTGCTTGCTAGCTTGGATCAAGTAGTTAAGCATCATCCATTCCAGAAAGATCTCCCTCGGATCATTCTACAAGAAATATACTAAATTGAGTCACAACTGAGTTTTCATAGCACAATGAAAATTGAAATCTTAGGAAAGATAAGAAGAAAACAATATTGAGTTGGTACTTCTGTTTGATTCAAAGCAAAATTTCTCAAGACAAGTTTTAAGGATTTAGTTAGCTTGTCCAGCTGTCAGACAAAAGTGCAGCATGCAGCAGTTCCTGTGTATTTCCTTCTTTTTGATTTATAATATAATATAAAATGCATAAATTATGCTTTGCCAGGTATCAAACATCATGTCACACAGACAGCGCTTAGCTGAGGAAAACTGGCATCCGCTTGTCCAACTCCACAAGTAAGAGAAAGTATAAATAAAGCATAAATGATTAATTTAACCTTCCCTCCCTGCCTCCCGTTAACAGCTCAAGGACCCACAGCACACTGTGCTCCTGTGATGTACCAGTGCGGTAGAGCCTTCAAGACTGTGGCTAACCCCTTTCCAAGTACAAACACCTGTAAAAACAAAATTAGCCTTGCCAATATGTCTAAGAAAAAATGCTTTCCAGTAGGTTACAGATATAATATTCACCCCATTCAGGGGAATCCAAACAAAACACAAATGTCTTATTGGGGCAAGAGGATATTAAGAATAATAGACAGATTATATGATAGTTTATTGAAGGCAAAGGAAGAGACATTAGTCATAGTTTTGTTATAAAATGAGACTTAATCAAAGAGGAATGGGTTAGAGGTCGTGTGTTTTATTTGTGCTATTATTATTTTTAAATCATTGAGACTTCCATGAGTGGCAAAAGAAATGATCCTGAACAGTGCAAAACAAGCCAGACCTCACTGGAGCACTTCAAGATGAGCCAAGAGAATCCACCGCACAAGCCCTGCTGGCTGTATGCTAATCTTTTTATGCCTTTTTAACAAGGGATGATTGGGATCTAGGATCACCTTTGCCAGAGAAGTTTGTCTCAACAAATCACTAGACTGTCTGGGCTATGCTTAGTGATGTGTAGCAACCTGAGCAGAAGAGAACTTATAATGGAAACGATATTGTTTTCATATGCTGCTTCTTTTCTTTCCACTATCCATATTTTTAATCATGTAAGAGAACTCTGGTATAAGTGTTCAATTTTTCCTCTAAGTTATTATGCATGCCAACTTCCAAATATGTGTTTTGATGCTGAGGGGCCAGGGAGACAGGCTCAAGGATAAAATCTTTAACACGTAAAGAGTTGCAATATGTTTTTTTATAGATGAGAAGTTGCCTCCCACACTTAAAGTGTTATCTTTTAAATCTAAGCCCATACATAAATTTACACCAGAAAATTTACATTTTAGAGCATTCACATGAATTTAGGATACAATGCTATTGAATATTGAGTACCTCTGCTAAATGGCATTAACACTTAAGCTAGAAGAAAAAAAAACACTTTTGTTTCCTTTGGCATTAATTGAAGGCTCAATGATTTAAAAATAAGTATTGTACAAAGATCTTAAAATACATAGTAAACATTATCTTTCCTATTAAAGCTAACATTAAACCGGAAATAACTCTTATCATATTAATGAGAAAAATACGTACAGTGAAAAATCTCCAGGCAAATTTACCTTAACTCCTTGTCTGTGTACCTTTTCCCCATTAACATTTTAAAAACAGCTGCAGAATTCAAAAAGTTATGTTTAATTTCACTTACACAATTTCATAGCTCAATACACCTGGAAGTAAGAGTGTTTCTTCCACTACACAGCCTTGATTTTTCCTTTTCTATTTTTATACTGTTACGGCAAACTAGTCTCTAATGCAGCATACTTTAGTGTCAGTCATTTTCATCTATCCAGACTCTTTCTGCTGCATCCACTTTATCTACTGGTTGATTTTTCAATAATGAAAAATAAGGATATCAGGTTTACCTTCATTAGTAGATTCACTTTAAATTCATAATCTTTGCTGCCTTGCTTTTTCTTATATTCCAGATCAAGGCTGTTCAAGCTTCCTGATCTTTTCCATCATAGACTAAATTCATCATACAGCTAAGTGCCACAAGACACAAGCCACCTATGCTGCACAGCTGAGGGGAAAAGGAGCTCCTGGACCACTTCACTGGCAGGAGGTGACTGGTTTCTGCCAGTCTCTCCAGCCTTCTGTGGAGCATCACCAGTCTTGGTGGGATGCCCAGGACTTCTTAGCCTGCTGCACCAAATCAATGGCACTTACAGCTCCATTTCCTCCAGGACTCAGCGTAACCAGGGCCCTTCTTCAGGGCAGCACAGTCCATTACCAAAGTAGCACGGCTTCACCTGGCAGTCACATGTTCCTCCAATAAACCTATGTGAATTCTTCAGCCTGTATGAAATGTCAAATCCGTCTCACAAGACTCAGCAGAAGATGAGCTACTACTGTGGGTTTTCTCTTTGGTCCAATGTTGCAAAAGTTTTGGGACTCAGCAAAGGAGATAAGAAACAGGTTCAAAATCATGCCATGTTTGAGAGGATTTGGCTTACCATTGTCTCTTCTCTAATGATCCCAAGTAATAGTCATGCTTAAAATTATAAGAATTATACATATAAAGCATGTTTGCTTCAGGAACTTGCAATTAAAAGCAGAAGAATAAAGTAATAAAAAGTAATACCACACTGTCTTTTTTCAATTTCCTTACAATAATCCTCCAACTGCGTATTTATATATACATCTGTATATGCCAATATAGGCAGTAGAATATATAAGAAGAATATATAAAAGTAGTATATAATCATAAAAGAGAAAAAAAGGCACAAAGGATTTTGAGGCACAGGCAGGGACAGAGGAGAATGACTAATGAGGTTCATAAAGATTTTGCCTTTTGGAAGGACTGGCATTAAAAGCAAAACCAAAAAAAGCTACTCGGCAACAAAGAAAATACTTTTGACTTAGCATCCTTTTCTCTTCAAACTATTATGTGTGTACAATATTTCCTTTGTGGTTTTATGAACATGTGCATTACTTATAGACCATAAGTAGCAGTCTGGATACCGATATGTCAGAGCATTTATTGGCGGTGCAGGAGTAATACTGCTGAAGGCCTATTGACCTGCTATATGAGGTCTATGTGAGGTCACAATTATGACAGTATAAAACTGGGAAAACCTTTAGAAAACTTTTGTGTCCTTAGAGCCAGCATCTCCCTTTCTCTTATTTCTGTAATTGTTTCCCTGACACTTAACCGAGGCCCAGGAGTTCAAAGTGTTGCATAGTCACAAATGCTTTTACTCTGCCCCCCAGATTATTGTTTTTTCCTTCATTTGGGCCTTTCAGCCTTTCAGAATTGGGTTTCTAGTAGGAGGGTAAGGATCATTGAACCAGCCCTGCAGCTCTAATAAGTACAAGTAAAAGTGCTCATGGTCCACATCAAGTGTGAGGCTTGTACCCGAATCACAGCACTGGCCCTTTCCTTCCTCCCTCCCCTGCCTTCAGATTATCCCTGTCCTGCTCATGTTTGTCATACTCATTGCTTCATCATGACTTCAGCATTTTTAACAAGTTATTCCTCCAAGTGGTATTTTAACTTGCCTTTAACACTAACAGAGAGGTTAGTGAGGCAAGAAGAAAGCCTCTGACAGATGCTTGTTTCCCCAAGCTGCAGATTATCAGGAGGGAAGATAAACCATTCAGCATATTACCAAGAAGAAGAGCATTTGGTAACGGCTAGAAGTTTCCTTTGGTTTGTCACCAGCTTCAGCGTTTGAAGATGTAACACACCTCTGAGTGCACTGGCCTCTGTCCTGTGGGGACCATCTGAAGTGCTTCCTGTCAGGGTTCGGTATCAATAGCACTCAGAGGGGTCTCAGTGACCCCTATAGCCTGTGCTCAAGTGGACAAGCAGCCAGATGGTCACACATCTCTGCATTCTTTCACTGTGTTTTTCCAGCAGTAGATATACATGGTACCATATTTTGTCTTGCAGATCTAAAGGGAACAGAGACCCTGAAGAACAGCTTACCAGAGAACTTACTGTATGTGGCACAAATCAACACAGAGAATCTGTAAAAAGTAAAATCTGTTATCAAAGGGCAGAAAAATCTAGAAAGGGTTCTTTTTTTTTTCTGTGTTTTAACTGCTCTAAACAATAAGCAGATAACATAAGTTTGGAAACACTGCCTTCACACATATAGAAACATTCACATTTATGGGATATGTATTCATAATAATAATCTTAAAATGAGTGAATTATTATTGTTATTATTATAATTCAAACAGTATGACAAATCAGTGCAATATTCTTGAGATTTTCAGTTGTTGGTCAGGCTTGAATTCTGAGGACAAACTGTGAACTCCATTTAATGACTCAAGGGTCATGAAAAGTTTCTAACAGCAAAAGGAAAAAATAAAGAGAAGGGAAGAAAAACCCCACCACTCTAGAATTCCCAGCACTTCTAGTAGAGACTAAGGCATAAATCTGAGAACTAGCAAACTCATACCGCAGACACTGTCTACACGCCAAATCCTCCCTTTACGGACCGCAGGCTACCATGATTAACCCCTCAAAAAATACAGTAGATTTCCCTGAGCTTACAGCGAGCAGGCCAGGTGTGTATCAGTTCTTGTCAAAACGATAAGCAGTCAGTCTCATAACCTCAGCCTCATCATAGCACTATTCAGGAATATGGAAAAGCATATGCAGCTCTAAGTGTGACAAGTTCTGACTGCATTAAAGACGACAGATTTATGGGGTCTTATGTTTGAGTAAGAGGAATAGACAGAGAAATAACAGTTTAGGAACCTGAGGCTAGCCAATGGCCTATGAAACAAGTGTATAGCAGCATTTAACAGAAAGTAGCTTTTAATTATGTTGGCTAAGTGAAAGCATATAAAAATGTCAGCATGTATCACCGAGTCACAAAATCATATGGTTATCTGTTCTCTCCCATGACAGATTGTATATACATTATATGTTTATGTCCTGAAAAAATCTGCCCAAAATCCGGTGAAGTGTGGATCCACTGGTGAATTTCACAGAGGCCCCACCTGGCTTAGCTCTGGAGTTGGCTAAATCAGCTGCCCTACAGGATCTGAACACAGCTTTTGAGGCTTGGATCTGTCTGAGAACTGCAGATAGTAATTTATCATGTTTAAATTTCAGTTTTTCAAGCAATCTAACTTATGTTTCTTCCCAAGAAGGATTCATTTTAATGAGATATTGCCTAACTTCTCCAGCCCCATGACCAGACATATTATTTCCAGTGCCAAGTTCTACAATGAGGAGATGGACTGCAATCTAACTTGTTAGTTCTTGTCTAACTCTTAATTCATAAATAGACAAAAGCCTGAAAAAAATATTTGTAAAACTATGCCAGATAAAATGTATTTGTGATTTCTCCTTTCATCATGTTGTGTTATATACGCTCAGCCTTTGCTCATGTCTGCTGAATATATCTTATTAGCTGGAGGTGCGTCTGCATATTAGTTTTGGAGGGACTGAAAAGCTCTTAAATTCTTTACTAAAACCCGGGCATAGCACATTTGCCAAATATTGTAATTCATTACAAACCTGAAGATATTCAAGCTTAAGACGTTT
>VZTO01025893.1:36837-57190 GCA_013400615.1 Syrrhaptes paradoxus
CAGTATCACTGTGTATCACTCATTTGTATATTTGTATATAGTATTATTTTCAATATGATTGTAGTTTAGTTATGAAATTGTCCTTATCTCAACCCACGCGTCCTTTTTTCCCTTTACCCCTTTAATATTCTCCCCTATCCTCAGGTGGGGGGGGGGTGGTGTGAGCGGGCATGTGTGGTTTGGCCCCCAGCCAAGGGCTAACCCATCACAGTTATGGAATAGACTATTGGCCACTTTGGGTCTCAATCCCGAACCTAAGATTGAATCCTAGGCTAGCTTCTCCTGCACCTGCAGGCATGGGTACAGCAGAGAAGCTGAAGAGACCTTGAATGTCCTCGCAACAATCACAAACATCACTGTTATTGGCTTTCTTCTTAGCACAAATCCAAAACACAGCCTCTTACTAGCTATTATGAAGAAAGTTAACTGTTTCAGCTGAACCCCATAACAAACAGCAGAGGCAAGATTCATCTTAAAATTAGGAATCCTTATTTTCACTGGAGAGCAGGAACTGGCTCCAAACTTTACTTTACAGTACCTCTGAACCTTGAGTGGACATGCTCCATGTACTTCTAGAGCATGCTTTCTATTTAAGGCTGGAGTTCTGCAAGTTACTTAAACAAGTGTGCAATTCAAGCATGTTGGTGGCTCTATGCAAGTCAGTGGGCTACACAGTTACACTGACCCAGATGTATCTTGTTAATCAGGATGCTGAGTGGGCTGAAGCCATGAATAATAACCAATGTTACAGAGGCATTTGGGTGCGACAATCAGCTTGAGCACCAGCCATAGCCCCTGGCTCTACAAGAATATAAACAGAAACAGTGTGGTGTATTAACCTTGGCTGGAGACCAGGTGCCCACCAGGCCTCTATATCACTCCCCCTCCAGCAAAATAAAGGGGGAGAATAAGATGAAGAACTCCTGGATGAAGACAAAAGCATTTTAATCAAAGCAAAGGCCAATGCTACTCACAGAAACAAAAGATAAATAAAGATGTTATTCTCTTCTTCCCCTCAGTAAGCAATGTCCGGCCACTTCCCAGGAAAGCAGAGCTTCAGTACATGTAGCAGCTGCTCCTGGAGACAAAGGTAGCAACAGATGTCCCCCTCCTCCTCCCTTCCCTTGGCTTTTATGGCTGAGCTGATGTCACATGGTATGGAACAGCCAATCCAGGTCAGCTGTCCCAGCTCCGCCCCCTCCCAAGATGTGTTACAAACACCCTGCTAGCTGCCAGTGTGCTACTCAGCACTGTGAGGGCTGCTGTGGGGATACTGACTCCATCTCAGCCAGACACAATACAATCAGGGAAAAAGAGATTAGTCCCAGACATGTAGACCAGCAGTGAACAATGAAATTTCAGATTCTCTAACAGGGACTTTAATCTTCTGTTATATTCAATTAGATATTAAGTTATTTTGGTTTCCTAAATTAATGAGGTATATGTGGTATTGCTGATACTGGACTCCAGCACTTGAGTGTAGTAGCCATACACATTCATCAGAGCTGTTGTCTTCCTCAAGCTTTCCAGTTTCTGAAAGTTTTGTAAAATAAGCTGCTGAGTAGAAAGAGAGACTGTACTAATCCCACTTACACAATGCAATGTTATCCTCATCATTTGCTGGACACCAGTGAATCTGTACGGGATCTCAGCTTTCAGCATTTACTCTACAGGAAACCAGGCTTTGTTGCCCCTGCCACTCACACAACTATTTATACTTCATCTTTTTCGTTCACACATCCCAATAAACAGTTTTGCCATGACTCCTTCTTTCACACGGCTGTACTTGACCCTGTTCAAACACATGCATGCATAAACATACATTTTGTGTGTAGAGTCCAGATCCCTTTTTCAATAAATAAATAGCTATTCAGATGGATAGATGAAAACAACAAAATAATTGGTGATACAAGACATGAGCTGAAGACCTGCATCATGGGTTGGATGTCTCAGCACACACCTTGAGGTGAACTGTGTTGAAAACTCACTTCTTGCAGGCTCTTTCCACACAAGCTGCTGAGACTTAAATCCCACAGTCTGATATAGCTTACTGTACTCATGTTTATTTCTGCAGTGAGAAGTCTACAGAGGTGGTATAAAGCATTGTCAGCTTCACAGAATGCTTTAAGTAGTAGCCCTCTTAGAAAGCACATTCCTACCTGTACCGCTGCCCTGCAGCCAGCATCCCTGGAGGCCCCTTCTATTGTTGCGGTGTTAGTGTCATCACTCCATTAGGAGCCTGCCTGAGTCTGTGCCCCTAATTCAGAAAATGCACCTGTACAAGCATAAGAAGAATGATAATTCCTGGCTGTGCTTTGGTGTGAAGTGCTTTTTTGTAAAACAAAACAAACTATTCATGCCATGATGAAAAAATAACTTCTGATGTACCTGTCAAAGGATCAGTGGACCTTTTCTGGTGAGTGAATGAGCAGCGGCTGGTTTTTTTTACACCACTGAAAAAATAAAACAGTTCTTGCAAGTAAATATATATAACACAGGGCTAGAATTTGCTGTCCTTATGCCAGCTAAGCAGCACTTTACAGAAGATACAAGCCATTGTGCTTCTGTGGTATATCCACAGAGAACATGCTGAGGACAGAGAACGGAAACCCTTTTAGTCTCCATGGAGCTGGGCTCCCAACAGCTGCTCAGTGGTCATGACTTTTTCACCAGCCTTTCATGGCTCAGCTGATACACACATATTCCACTGCTGTTGTCTTTTAGATAAAAAACAGCCTGATTGTGACTATCCAAATTACAGTTTGGCTCCTGGTACCTCACAGGGCAGGGCAGCTCCACAGTCCCTTATGGATGTTGAACAGGACAGCGATACTTCTGAGAGCAGGGTCCTGGCTGGTCAGTATGGTGGAGTTTTCTGTCAATAGGGCTGATAATCCCAGTGCTCAGCCAAATGTACAAGGTCATTCAGCTTGTTTCCAGTTAGGAGAAGAAATAGGAGATAATGAAGTCAGGCATATCGTTAAGGTAATCTTCTTTACAGAGATGTTCAACACTTTCTCTTCAGACTTTTCTCCTTGCTCCCTGTCCTTGTGCTGGATAGACATGGTACACTCCTTAAGCACCCTTCAGTGTCTCCCCATGGATTTGTCTCTCACAGATTCACAAAAAAAAATATCTAGTAAAATGCCATTCACCTGCATATGCATTGCATGAGCCTTTGTTCGGTAAAGTGGGGTGTTGTAAATAAAGGTTGCTAGCTTAACAGTGTTGGGAGTCTCCATTTCAAGTACTTCTTTTTAAAGCTATCTTCAGCTAAGAAGTTATCCATAGTTTTGAAGAGATTTTGCACACCAGATAGCAGTTTAGATCCTTGAGTTAAACTTTGAGCAGATAGTAAAATCTGAGTTTCCTTTTAGATACCACTTATTATGGAGATATCTAGTTCATTATTTCTTCTATTGGGACATTTTTTATGAAAACAAGATATGGTTAGCAAAAGCCCTCTTCTAGTAATTAGGATAACTTGTCTGACGCTGTATTTTAGATGCAGAGCTATATAATCTTATTTCCATACAGTAGGAAGCCAAAGTAACATGTTGGGATTGCAACTTACGACTGAAGATCTTACAGCAGTGTCTCAAACGGTGCAAATATTTGCCTCAATTATTGTATTTACAATTCCAAAAATATTTCTTCTGTTGAAGGTCTGTGTACAAGACACTACTCCAAACCATTTTTAAGGGGGTTTTGACATAAATGAAACTTTATGCTGGCATGGCAAGTGAAGTACTTGATTAATAAAGAGTTTCACTGTTTTCAAACACATATTCCATGCAGGCTCATTTGAAGAAAACCGCAAGTGGAGAATGCTTTACTGCTTCCAGTCACAAGGGGGTTGTGTATTTCAATCCTGCTTACACAGTTAGCTTACTTTGGAGCTCTGGTAGGAAAAAAACATGACCAGGAGAAATAATGCTACATTCAGTGACCCTGCCCTTAGAATCAATTGGCCTGATGGGAGAACTTTTTTCTCTCTCTTTTGCTACTGTTTTCTTAGTTTTTAACCTTTTAATACTTAATATTTCTTGAAACACCATCTTTAGAGAAATATCCACTGTCCACGGACTTTAAGTACTGATTGATATGGTCTTCTGACACTGTGAGAGGGAAATGAGAGACTTGTATCGATAGTTGACATATAAAGTAATGTACATGTTCATAGTCCTTTAGACATATTTTAGATTGAGTTAATATTTTTTTATTTTAATATTGGGTTTTAAATATATAGCTCAGATTCTCTTATGCTACAAAGGAACTGAACTTCTACCACAGTGACAAGTGAAAGAGGGGGACAATTAGGTCTAATGAAGTCTACAGAGAATTCCAAAAGGAATTCTTGAAAATCTAGAAAATAACAAAAATTATAGCAAGTTCTAACAGACCGTAGAATAGCCGTGGCTAGGCTTGGATTTTTGGTTGTAGCCCTGTCTCTGGAGTATTTTAAAACCAGATTGAACAAAGCACTAGAAAACATTCTGTGGTTAAAATGAAATGCAAGATAAAGATAATTACTTATTTTCTCTCCATTCTATAAAATGTTACTGGCAGGCAAGGAAGGAATAAAACTGGTTCAGTCATGAGTGGTGTTTACTGGTCAGCTGGCATGTACAAGATGGATTAGCTGGTGATGTTCACTGACTGTGAGGTTGCCATTACCTATATGGTACATTTAAAACAACAATGTGGGACCAGTGTTTCAAAAAACAGTTTCTGACTTTGTGCACACGAAGTAGCACTCATAACCATTTGTCCAAACACAGGCATATGAGCACAGTTTATTATGGCAAGGTAAGCAGCTCACTGTCTGCCCAAGTTTTATGTACAAAACTAGTCTGCTCTTACAAATGCTCCTGCTTTTGCTTCAGCCTCCCAGCCACATGCTGACTGTCTGGACGCCTGTGTCCTTCACTTGCATGCATGAAAATAGGGCAGATTAATGCAATCATGTCTTATCCTCTCATGCAAGTACTACATTCCACCCTTCTTTCAGCAAGTCCTAAATCTCTTAAGTCAAAATTCAAAAGCACAGAGCCTGTCTCTTTTAAACTAAATAACCAAGAGATAGGTTGAAATCACAGTAGGTATACTGAAGCAAGCAGTGACTAATTTTTGCTTTCTATTTCCTCCCTTTCTCAGTGTTCTTAAGTATTTACCATCTCCCGCAGTGATAACTTGTTTCTTTAGAAATGAGTCATTAGCACTGAATTTGTCTCAAAAGACCATAGTTATAACATACATTCTTTCTACCTTCAGGTGCTCTTCTGAACCACAGTGCTCCAGAGACAGCTCCACTAAAAAAACAAACAAACAAAAAAAAATTATTGATGGTTTTTGTCTCTGAATACATAAATGTATTTTCACTTTTTAGCACTGCTAACTTCTAAAATAAAAATGGCTGCCCAGATGTAGGATGAAATTTTGCTGTTTTAGTTTTGAGGGATCAACTTGCTAGAGCTTTAACTGCCTGGCTCCTGGGAATGACTATGGGACTTCTGGCTAAGTTATGTGACAGTAATATCACTTCTGTCTTCAAACAGTCCTCCTAACCTTCTCCACATGGTACTACTTCAGAGAACAAGGCATTAGCAGCAGCATCAAAATATACAAGCTAAATGAAAGATACAACTCATATCCAGTCTGTCAAATAGCAAAGAAAACCTGCAATGGGATGCTTCTCTAATCTTATTTTGCTTGAACTCATACTGTCACAATGTCTGGTCCGTGGTAGGTGCTTTATTTCAATTACAAAATTTTTTCTTCCTATTTTATCTACCTGTTATTGCTACCAGGTTTACCCTGCTAAGACCCTTTTAACTCAACACTCCCTAGGGTACATCTGGATGCTGCATGCAGTTCTGGGCCTCGCAATACAAGGCAGGAGTTAATAGCCTGAGAAACATCCAGCAGAAGACAGCTATGATGGTAGGCACTTGCCCTGAGAGGAGAGGCTGCGGACATGGGCTTCAGCCTGCAGAAGGGGCAGCTTCAGGGGGACCCAATAGCAGCTGCTACCAGTACCTGCACGGAAGGCTTCAAGGAGATGGAGGGGGGCTCATTATGGGGGCGCATGGCTGGGGAACAACAAACAGAGGTCATAAACTGGACTAGGACAGGTTCAGACTTGATAAAAGGTAAAAGATTTCCATGTAAGGGCAGCTAAGCCATGGGGCAGGTTGCTCAGAGAGGCTGTGTAGTGCCTATCTTTGGAGGTTTTCAAGACCCACCTGATAAGAGCCCTGAGCAGTCTGCCTGAGCATGAGCTGACCCTACTTTGGGCAGGAGGTTGGACTGGAGACTTGGCAAGTAGAGATCGCACAAGATCCCTTCTCACTTGCATTATCCTTTGAGTCTGTGACTCTGATTCAGTCCTGCCAATTTAACTCTGATTTGAGGCTAAATTCGCAGGGTTATCTGACAAGTTAAACTGAGCACATTAGACAGAGAAAGCATGAGAATATAACAAACACAGAACCTCAGAATGTTCTTTTTACTGAGATACCTTTCAGACTACTGCAATTCTTGAAATGTGGACTTTGAAAGATCTGGAAGTTCTGAAATAATATGCATGAAGTCATATGTATTCTCATTTAAGGGACAGTTCTTTCTTGGAAGTTTTCCAATGAAAATAATTTTTTGTTCCAGTGTTTTACATCATTGAAATTCCTTCTTTCTAAGAAACAATATCACAGAGAGAACAGGAAAATATCTATCTCCCCCCTTTTTTTTTTCTTTTGTGTAATCAAAATACTTCTCAATCCCACTCTCCTCTGAATATTGTGAAAGTTATTCAAATTAAATGTTCTCCAGAAGATTAGGGCTCTTAGGGTCATAATTAGTTTGCATGACTTTGCATGCTCTAAGATAGATCATTATGTGCCCACTTTGTTTTGCATGAATACATTAAAACCAGATGTGGGATGCTGAGTCAGCTTTGATACAGTAGCAGTTATGCTTTCCAGGAAACAAATGATCACCATCCAAAATTGTATTTTTTAAAACCTAAGACAAGCAGCAGAAAGCAGAAAAGGAAAACTGTGGACTTGTGTGTTTTCTGCTAGACATAGGAGATTAACATCATGCCTAATTAAAAAAAATAGCTCTTTCCTCAGGGAGGCACCGTCTCTTTCACAAAAGCTAAAATATCAGCAAAAGTCATATGGTCAGTACTAACTGTGTAATCTGAAATCATGTAAAAGGCCTGGAAGATATTACAGGAGGCAGTATCAACTTTTTCTGTGCCATTTTTTGACAGATGCTTATCTACCCTTTCACAAAAACTATTATTAGTGATAGATATTGTTTCATCTCCTTGGGCAGCCTTTTCCAGTATTTAAATACCTTTACCGTGGAAAGTTTTTCCTGATATATCTCCTAAGGTTCCTGTGCTGTAATTTAAGTCCATTGTTTTTTGTTCTACCAACATAAAATGCACAGTAGAGTTTAATCACTTTCTCGTTATAGTTGTCATTTACATTCAAATACCCCTGTTACATTTACCCTCAGCTTTACCTTCCCACTGTCAAGCAATCCTAATTCCTTCTACCTCTCCTACTACTGAGTTCCTACTTGTTGCTACTTGTGTTTTCCTGATGGGTCCACATCCTCCTTGAATTGTAGTGTCAAAGCCAAGCCCCCATCCTCCAAATGAGGATGCACCAATTCCAGCAGCACAAGCTTTACATCACAGATCTTGCGTACAGCACTTCTGGTCATCTATCCCAGTGTGGACTTGTTTCCACAACAGGATGATACTACAGACTCACTTTCAGTTTTTTTTAAGTCCTCATCCTTTTTTTTAGGATCCCTGTTAACTGAGTCCACCCATATCCTATATTTCTTTGGCTAGTTTTCCCTGCATTGTTGCATAGCCTTTGCTGAATTTCATTTTACATTTTCAGACCATTTTCAAATGTACCTAATAGTTTTTTACTTCTAATCCTATAACTGTCTGGTTTTTCCTCCAAATTATTTAGGAAAAAGATGAACATCCTGGACTTGCAAATGTAATGGAAAAAACATAGAATATGCTGTTTTGTTTCTTTTCTGATAACACAGGAATACTATTGTCATTCTAATTTTCTTCTGATTTCAAGGCAAGTATTTGCTGAGAAACATCACTTGGGAACAAAACTGGGCTTCTAGAACTATGATGTGGTAAAACATGGTAGACTTAGAGTGTGGCATTTTCCTCATTGTAGAAAATAAAGACATAACTCTGGTTTCCTATAGCTGATTCTTGCTAGCCGGAGTTTTCATCTGAGACAAGCATAGAGATGGCAAATTATTTTTTATATTCAGTGCAAACCCAAAATATATACACATATATATATTTTTATAAAAGAACAAATAAGAAACTGTTGAGAAAGGACAGAAATGAAGGCTGAGGAGAACAAAATCAGCAGATCGAGAAGGTGCAAGTCTATGATCAGAGAAGAACTCTTCTTTAAAAATGTGTCATTTCAAATGAGTGCACAGGGACTCATTCCTAAGGCGTTCATTCTTTCATGGGTGCTGTTCATTGGTCTGAGGTGATGCTTTGCTGACTGACCCTAAGGAATCATTAGAAGCAGAGTCTCCTCAGGTAGAAAAGCAGCCATCACTCATGAAGACGCATTTTCCACTGGAAATTGTTTGGTTTCTGTAGTCTGAGATAAACCACCAACATGTCACTTCCTTGAACATGGAAGGCATTATTAAGGAGGGTAAGTATGACTGCACAAACTAAATCACTTATTTCTCAATTTATGACAAGATTTAGGCTACAATCATGAAGCAGCAGGGCAATTACTAGAATGATCATAAGATTTTCCTCATCTTAGAAAAGAAAACCTTTTTAGAAGGCCTAATATATTCTCCAAGAAAACTGTATTTCCTCCTCTCTCTTTCTGATTCTACTCTTCTAATTGTTGTCAGTAGAAAGATGATGAGTTGAATCAGGGTTTCTGGATGACTGCAGCTGCACATCTGGTGAAAAAAACAGATGTTCTCGATCAAACAGAATGTCCTTTTTTAACAATTTGGAAACTACCACTACTGCTTAAACTATGCCACATACAATAAAAATCTCTTAAACCATATGTACCTCAAGTATTCACTAAATAGTAGAAAAAAAAACCTGAACAAGAGAAGGTCTACCATATGTGGACCATTCAGCATTTATTAGTAGAGAAACTTGTAGCAGGATTTTAAAGCAATTTATAAAAGCAAGCACAAAAGTAAAATATTAGGTTGAGAAAAGGGGTGTAGACAGAGCAATACTGAGTTTTATAATGAGGCCTCAGGCACACTGTCAACTAATAGGCTTGTTCAGACTCCCTCATACAACACATACAGAGAACAAAGTGCCTCAATAGCCACCAAGCTGAGACGACGCACTCCAATATATCTATTAAACTGGGGACCATGGAAAGCAAGTTGAGAGAAATAATTAATCCTGGCAGAGTATGTGCTTAAAATGGACACCGAGCAACTCTTGGATCTCCAATGTGTGCAAAAGGCCTTTAGAAATGCAGGAATCAAGGCTCTTTATTAAGAGACATTTCAGGTTCTGTAAAGTAAGAGAGCAGCTGCATGGTAGATTTTTCACGGGGATGGTACCTGAAAGTTGGATATTAATATTTAAAGAAACTACTGTCTCCTATATATGCTGTCTACAAGCTACACTTGTAATTTTAGTCCATAATTTATAGATTCTCTGTTCAAGTATTAATTTTTCACATCTGATTTGAGCTGTGAACTGTTATTTTTAGCTGATCATTTCACATGAGACAATTGTTTTCCATATTTTGTGACTAATGTATTGAATCACATAGTATAGTTCAGTTCCCTGATTGGACATAACTGTTATAAACTGGTTTGATTCATATGTGGTTAAAATTAAACCCATTCTGTATTCTGTGTGATTTAAGTGTTGCCTACGTATTCATCTCCTCCCCAATGCACAGTGAATTTTACCAAACCTGACTTCTGCTGTGGCCCAAAGTGCCACTAATGAGTTAAAACTATCTGAAAACAAGTCTGGTTTCTAATTCAGCAAGCTAATTGTGAACAGACTTATACATGCTCCCACTGGCTCAAATCTTATTTTGACATTGTGTTTTAAAAAAGCAAGACAGCTACAGGAGTGTGTGATCTATAAAGTGAAACAAAATAAAAAGTCTGCAACACAGGAAAAAACAGACAAAAACTCCAGTAATATCATGTGCCCAGAAAGTAATCATGATCATTATTTAAAAGACAACAAGACAACATTGCAACTTAATCCAACAGGAGAAAAAAAAAAAAAAGAGGAAGAAAGAAAAAACTTGTTTAATTTGTTAGCACACCAAGATTAGTCCCAGAGCTGGCTGTCAGATTATCCAGAGTCAAGCACTGTAGCCTAATGTAACTTGAACTAATCTTACACAGTACTGTGGAATAACCATAAATTACTGAGAGCCTGCGAATGGTCACCTCATGAACTGCAAAGAGGTTTTTTAATTTCGTTTTAGTTTTGTATATGAATTTCATTCTGTTCACATCCTGTTTTTCCCGATCTGCGCAAAAGGAAAGAAGGAGAATTATTCCTTGTGTATTTCACAAAGCCCATTACTCCATCATGCCTGGCCTGCAGAATGATAATCCAGCATCACATGAGAGAGGCTGCCAGATACAGCAACACTCTGCTGTTTGAAAAGATAGTTTATGACAGATTTAAGAGATTTAGGTGAATACTGTATCCTGAAAGTGAAAAGACTGTCAAAAAATTATTTTTCTCTCAGAAGTAAATTAGCTTTGTTTATTGTAATACTTGTGGGTGAAACAGACAAAGTTTGTGCAGCCTGTACACTAGTCAGTCCCTCTGAATGTGGGTTTTTAGAAGCTTCTTACACCAAACACAATGTCATATAATTTCAGGATATTATATTGCTTTTATGAACATATTTTGGCTAAAAAGATTTTTAAAAAGTAATTACCTCATTCCAGTCTCTACCTTGCTGGTGTGCAGTGCTCTCTGCTTCTCCCTTCCCTTGCTGAATCTCAGTGTTGATGAGCAGGAGGAGACTGAACACACCCACAGCATGTTTGTGGGCACCACCACATGGAAGGAGAAGCAGGCAACATGCTCAAGGGCAGGGCTGCAATCTGGAGGGCCACAGCCAGGCTGGAGGAACAGGCCAACAGGAACTTAATAAAATTCAACCAGAACAAATGCAACATCCTGCACTTGGGAGGGACTGACATCCCTGCATCAGGAGAGGCTGAGGACTGACTGGTTGGGGAGCAGCTCTGCTAAAAAAGACCTGGAGGTCCTGGTGGGCAGCAGATAAGCATGAGCAGCAGCAAAATCAGCAGGATACCGGACTGTATCAACAGGGGCACAGCCAGTAGGTTGAGGGGAGTGTTATCCCTGCTCAGTCATCACTCATTAGGTTTCATCTTGATGTTGCTTCCAGTTACAGCTTCCCTAATACGAGAAAGGTGTTGAAACCCTAGGATATGTTCAGGAGAGGACAGCCACAACGCTGGGGGGCTGGAGCACTTGACCTGAGAAACAAGGCTGGGGAGCTTGGCTTGTTCAGTCTGGGGGACCCAACAGAACAAGCCAAGATTTTATGCCTAGTACTTGAGGGTATGACAGCAAGAGGGAGTCAGGCTCTATGGACGTGCACGGCCCAGGAAAAATAGAGAGAGGTCACGAGCAATGGTGGTCTTAGTCTTTCCTTTCATACACTTCTTGTGACTTACTGTCAGAGTCTTCAAGTCTAATTCCCTCTGCTTTGTCTTACTAAGCCTGCCCAAGCCCCTGACACTTTCCTAGTCTGTACATCCCTTTGATCAGATACTGGCTCTTTCTAATGTTAAGCCTCTAGCAGTCATCCTACCTTCTTCTGGCTAGGTTTCCTTTGGCTAATACCCAAGTTAAATTTCCAGATCACTCTTTGCATCTTGTTGGCCCTTGCTAATTGTCTGTTAAAGATGTGCTTCTGTTCTACAACATGTGATGATGTTACACATGCTACTGTGTTTGAAGGTCTCCTTTTCCTTAAATGCAACCTCTTTAGAGCTATCAAAGCATTTCCTTATAGAAGATACATCAGTCAATATTTAAAGTAAGCCTCCTTCCTTTCTCCCAAGATAAATTCCACATTTGTGTTTTTCTTCTTAGCTACTTAACCTGCTCTCTTCTGAGTTTGTTTACCACTCTTACAGCTTTTCCTGTTTATTCCTCAGGCTCTTAGCATTTAAGAGAAAACTTCCTAAGGATATCATTTGCCTTCTACTCAGGTTAGATCTGGAGTTTTCGTATTGCACCTTGACACCACTCAAAAACAAGTTGGAACAAAAAGCATACACTCAGTTTTGAAAATTAAACTGATTGCTTATTCTTTTAGACAAAACCTTGCATGTCCCTTTGTTTTTTTCAGTTAAGAGGCATGGATCTAGCCCTAGGTTAAAAATTAAATAGTTCAAGTACTGATAAAACTGAAGGCATTATGTGAAACTAGAAAACATTAGTGTGTCCTAAACAGTAAAGCTACATCTAATTTTATCTCAGTGTTGAGAAAAGCCACTGAAAGCTTTCGATACAAGTGAAAGCAGTGCCACAACTCATTCAGTTTGGATTTAAATCTAAATCTACCGCTTTTAATAGCAGTAGTCATAAGGGAGAAGGTTAAACTATTACAAAATACACATCTGGGGATTAAACTACCCACTTAACGTCCCCACGTTAATTATACAAATAGCTCAATAGAACTCCTCCTGGTCAGGCACGTTCAGTGCTCCGGAGGTAAACCACTATGGGTATTATTTCAGCAAGCTTTATAAGCATAATAATGTAATGAAGCTTGCTCCCTTCATTAATTTAAGACATGACTTTTCTGGTAAGTGGTGATATCTGTGCACTCCAAGAATATACACTCAAGGAATAAGAAAAAAATATCACCACTCACCCCTTGCCAATTTTGCGACTTTCTTTTAAGCTGTTGAATTGAAATGTCGTAGCAGCATGTGCTCCTTTTTTTTGTCTGGGTCAACTTTCTGTCTGGGTTGTGAGATCTTGGCTGAGTAGAAGGTGGCTACTTCTGAATAAAAATGAGTGGGTTTCACTGATCACAAAACGTCGACTTTGCTCAGGAACATGAGAGTTTACATTTCCTAGGTAATGGGTACCAAAATCCCTGAAAACTGGGATAAAATTATATGCAACTTTTACGGCGCAGGCCTATGGAGCCATTTATAAAAATAAGCTGGGTTTTATATGATCAGTAACAAAAATACATAAAAATGTTGTTTGCCCCATATATTGGGAAATATCCTGTCTTGGCACTCTGCAGCTGGTGAGTCATAATTTTACAGTTTTTACTAAAATAAAAATGAAATTAAAAAGTCCACATTTTCAAAGAAGTACAGAAACATAATATTTATAGAAGATCATAAACAAGTACTCTGTTAATAGCTGTTGAACTTTGTTTAAAGAATAACAGACTAACATTTCCAAAGTACTCTTTGCTGAGATTGAACAGGATTTTATTCAAACTGTTGCGGTAACTAATGAAAAACAAATGAGATTTTCAAACAGTTTTGACTGTTAGGGGTGTGATGGCAATATCATTGCTTTTTGCACTTGCAGCTGCTGCTTACACTGAAACTACCCATTTAAAACATAGTGTCATTTTATACTTGAACTCCTGATCTACAATACAAAAAGGCCAGGCATATTTAACCCAGATTGGAACCAGGCTGTTTCAACCCCAGTTTTGTTCTTATGCATGAAGGCTCTTCAGCTTCCAAACTTAACTTAAAACTCTGATGGGACTCACAGACTACTGCCAGGTCTAGAGAAGTTTCTTGCAAAAAAGTAACAAAAGAGTCTGAGATGCTCTTGAGAGGCCAGTGCTCACAGTAATTATAGTCAGAGTGCTTCCTGTGCCTCTCCCACTCTGCTGGTTGGCGTTTCCCCATAAGTTCTGCCTCTGGATGAGGGCCTCTGCATGAGGGCTGTGCAGCTCCCCAGGACTGAAAAGCCATTGGTGTCTTGTGGGAGTTGTAGTTCAGCAAAAGAGGTATGATTGATCAGAGAGAAAAAGATATGAGCAGCTGAACTAAACCTCTTGTAAGGCATTTTGTTAATACACCTAAACCAAAATCAAAATTGAAATTAAACATTTTTATGACCAAAATTTTCACTTTGCTACTGAAGTCAGAAATTTTCACAAAATCCCCGTATTCTGCTTAATGCTAACTTTTATTCAAACAAATGTTAGCATTTTCCACATATAAATAGTTTCTAGGTAACTCAATATTAAAAAAGAAATACTGAATACCTTTGGGAAGATTCAAGATAATCAGGTGAAAAACCACCATTAGCTGGTAACTTCATCTATATTGCAAAAGTTAGATAGAGCAAAATATACATATTGATGAAATGAAGAGCCTGATTTCATCTTGTTAGCTCTGTATTATTAAATTCCCAGGTAGCTTTATTTTTCACGCAGATAGGTCTGATAAGAACTTGGATTTTTTTAGTCAAATGGCTATAACTAGAAAACAGCCCCTGTAAATCATGAACTATTATTTATAGTTACTGGCATTTATTTTACAGCCTTGTCAGCATCAAGGATCCAAATGATTCTGAATTCTGAATTTCAAACACTTCAGACCCACTGCTCAAAAGTGGACCAGCCACTGCTTTAGAAGAATAAAATTATTTGTTACTGGAGTCAATAGAAGTTTATCACTCATGCTAATGGAGCCAAATTTCACCTATAACCTTGTTTTCTTTTAAGAATACCAACAATCAACCAACCAACCAGAAAAGAAAAAAAAAAAAAAAAACACACCACCAACCCCCAAACTAAAACAAACCAACAAAACCAGAAGAGCAAACACCAAACTGAGAGAACCTAAGTCACTTTGAAGGTTTTAGCTAAAGGTTCAGGAGACAAACATCAAAGATTGGCAGAAGGACAACTGATCTCTGAGATTTAACAGAGCTGATACTTTCTGGCTGTGTCCATTGCAGTAGGAAACTTCCAAGCTCATACAATATTTTTCACATATTATTCTTCAAATCAGGACACATTTAGGTTTCATTTGTTCTGCTGCAGATGTCACTTGGTCCTTCCATATTCTCAAGTCAATCTCTGCCTTGATTTATATTTGCCATAAATATTTTGAAGGAGGGCAGGTGTGACCAGCGAGACCCCCACTACTATTTAGTTGGAGGCTGCATCTACTGCTGGAGACAGATATGCTCAATAGGAGAATAATCTCAGCCATGTTACAGTACTAAACCTTGACATACTCCAAAGCTTTTTAAAACACCTGTTCTGCATAGCTCTGAGCAAAGCTATATTTAAGAACAACACAAATCACATAGAGGAAGTGCTGAAAAACATAGCAACTTTGCTCTTCCTTGGATACTAACAATGAGGAGAGTGTTTAGCAGAACATCAAGAGTATTCATACCTCAAGTTTTTAAGCATGTTTTTCCTCCTTTAGTGTTGCATCTGAATTTCTGTGTAACCATTCAGAATGAAGGAGTGATGATAACTTAGAAGAATTAGAGGATGCAATTAGCCTGTCCTGCTTCAGCCTGCTGAATGTTTTGATGATACAGTGTTAATAGCAAATGAATGTTGTATTTGTATGTAAAGGAGCTAAACCCAAAGTCTAATCCAAATTATAGCTGGGCTTATTACCTGAGTTATACTACTGGGCATGCTGCATACAGAAACGACTCTGTGAAACACCCAAGGCAAAGAAATCCTGCTTTATAGTGCACATAATCGGAAAAGTAAGGAAAGAAAATTTAAACTGTTATTTAAACAAGTCTCATTCCAATTACTACTTTCCTCTCTGTCAGGGCCAATTATTCTCACTTTAGACATGACTAGCATTTCTAGAGGCTTTTTTTTTTTTTTTATAATGTATAGAGTGCCGCACAGTCACTTTGAAATGGCTGAAAAATAAATTAAAGAACACAGGAAAAGGAGACTTACTAAACTTAAAGATATCCTCTTATTTTGTCATACTGAGGCACATTAAAATACAGAAGGGCTTTACAAGCAGTAAAGTGTTTTGGACATGCATCTACTTTTGCCCCTTAGAGTAACAGTCAGAAAAACTTGAAAACCAGAGCATTTCTTTCCTAGCATGTATGCCAGGCAAGAAGGCAAGTACAGGAATGTTTCCTTTTTTATTCAGAAAAGAAATTAAAATGAGTTATTGGTTATGAAATGAATATGACATGCTAATTATAATGTCAGACTACTGATAGTGTAGTTTAGAAGCCCCCATTTCCCTTGCCATGAACAGATAAAATGAAAACAAACAAAAGTAAGTGAGCAGTCAAAACCTGAGAGTGTATTTTTGACCTGGTTAAAATGAGAGCAGACTAATTTTGTCTTAACATGGCATAATACAATCAGTAATTTGTATTGATTCCAGACTTACCAACTAGAGAACAGGGGGTTTGCCTTTTGAATAGCAGATCAGGAACTGCCCACTGGTTATCCATAGTTTTCTCATTTGCAGCAGACACGGTTGCTTGCTACTGATTTTAGACAACTGGAATAGAAAGTTTCAAAAAACATAGCTACCTGGAGATCTTGCTTTGCTGTGTTTCCCTCACTTGTCTGAGTTGGGCAGACCAGACGTACATAAATGAACCTGTGTTCCAAAAGGCTCCTTCATCCCACTCCATCCTGCAGCAAAAAACACAGCAGGAAAGGAGATTTACTATATTTTACTTTCATTAATAAAAAGCACAGACTTGATACTTGTTGATGCACATTTTTGCTCTGAAAGGCTCCAAAATCTTTTGATCTTATTTTGTAATAAATAGCTTATCCATTTGCATTAGTAATTGAAGCTCTGTCAATCAAGAATCACATTTGATTTTACATCTATCCTCATGGATATAGGAAAGTTGTGCAATCGATAGAATTTCATGTAAAATACTGATTTTACTTCTTGGATCATCTTCTCCTAGATATACCCATCTCCTTGACTGCCTTCTTCAGTACCTGTGTCAATACTGGTTGAGGTGCCAGCACTGCTGATTAGCTGGTGCAGGCACAACCTTCCTGTGAGTCTCAGAAAAACTTTGGCTGTAGAAACCAAACAGTTAGGAGGTGACTTTCCCTGCAAGAGGTACCTGTGTTCATACACTTTGTCCACAGTATTTGTATTATGTTAGCTCAGGAAAATATTCCACAACCAGTGACAACTATACTTTTCAGAGTATGTTCAATGCATGCAGCTCAGAGGCCTGACTGTGCAATACTCAACTTAATGCTCTGTACGTTTGTTCTCTCAATTTAGCTTCAAGCCTGTTTCATAATTTTTTTGTGCACACCAGAACCGATTTCTTAGACCTGCATCCATAGATCTAGTGAGAAATATGAAACCAAGCAACATGCAAGCCTAAAAATGTTTGTTTTTCTTCTAAAATTCATCTTGCACTGAAACAAAAAAAATACAGAAACAAATAATGTGGGGTGAGCTAAGGGAATGAAAAGCTATCTTATGCATAGACATGAAAATTGGCTATTTTAGGAAGCCCAACTTCCCCATGAGAAAAAGAAGTTGTAAGATTATTTCACAAGTGAAGGAAATGTGCACTAATTCTGCTACCTTTTACATAGGATTAGTGTGTTTGACCTCACAGTAACACAGTTTCATCCTGAGATGCCTTCTTGCCTGTGTCCAATTGATCTGAAGCAGTAACTTCATGATTTTGTCTGAAGTTCCCTTCTTCAGCTTTCAGCAGTGTATCCAGTTTCATGTAATAGATTCTCACTCATGGCATATGATGCTCTTCTTTCTTCACCTGATTTCTCAATCCAGGTCATATCCATGCTGGTAGCTTTCTCTCCAGTCCAGATTTGAATGCATTAACCATTTTCCTCCTCACTTTTCATATCTAGAGAACTCCAGATACCTCTTAGACTCCACACACCGGGGGAAGGCTTTTGCCTGTTCTCCAGGAACGTTCACAGTAAAGGCTTGTCTCCCTTGGCTCATCCTGGCTACCACAGAGCCCAGCAAACTCCATGATCTGATATTCTTCCCATTTCTTAGTCTGGCAGGTACTGGGATTACAGAGCATTTAAAACTAACCATATGATGGCTTTATCTCCATGACTGAGGCAAAGACATCAGAGGGTACAACTGAGTAGTTTAATTTTGAGAAAGAATTGTATCAAAATTGCAATAAATACCGTTCTGACCATCTTCATTTAAAGATAACACTGAAGACAGCTGTAAGTGCACTTTTATTAATCTCACAAGAATTTTTGTCAGGGAGGATGTATGTGTAGAGGGGAAACGTGCCTCTGTGGGTCTTCTAACCTGGCTAAAACTCACTGAAAACGGCCACATGGCCACATGGCAGTGGCTCATCAGCTTGTGAAATGTAGCAAACAAACATGAGTGTGTTTTCTTCACATTCAGGACAGTCAAACAGCAAGAGCCAGAAGGAAAAATTATTATCTGGGCCACTGTGGGAGTGACTATCAATTAAGACTTTCTCTACAGAGATACGCAAGTGCTCAGTTCTCAGTTTGCTGTCTATTGGGCCACAAAGATTATAATTCCCTTGTCTATCCCTGTCTTTGTCTGGACTGTGTGTTATTTCCTCAATAGAAAATAAGTCTGAATAAACATGAAACCAGAATGAAAGTATATATTCTGGTTTCTTTTTAGGTTGTCCGAAAATGGTCAAAACACTGGTAATGAATAACCAGGAAACATTAAAAAAAAAAAAAATCCATCAGTGATAACAAAAGGTAGAGATAAGGCAAGCTCAAGTTCACACCCCTCAGGAGAACCTGGGTGTGGTATGATGGTTTGCTCTGCAGTGTGCACATACACATGCACACACGACAGTCAGCCAGGTACAATTTAAATTTGTGCAGAACATTGAAGAAAAGAAGAAAACTTAAAAGAAAGGCGGGACCTTTTTTTTAGAAAAAAGACATATTTGCAGCTGGAGCACAAGTCATTCTGCCAGGAGTTTCTTTAAACAATAAGAATTTTATTGACACTTTAACAAGGGGAAGTGTTTCTCTGAATTACAGCCTTTTTTAAACATTACACAACAGACACAGTGTAAAGTGGGTTAGAGAGTTGCTGTTAGTCCTTATAGGACTATCAAGGTCAAAAGTCAATTAGAGTACTTCTTCTAATTGAAGAGATGAAATTATCTGCTTGCTGCCTTGCATAGTCTGTCCTGCTTTTACAACAAATATTTATAGGATAAATCATTCTGTTAGGAAAAGACATGATTCATTCTACCCTAAGCAGACATTAGTGTAATTGTAAATGTGAAATTCATAGTTTCTAGCACCGGTAAATATTTGCACAGAACCATTTCCTGTTCCATGACTACAAAAGTTTAGTGTTTTTGAAGACCCAGTTAGTGTTAAAGCCAAAGCTTGCTCACAATAACCATGCTAATACAGCTGCTGAAGTTAGTGGGGCAATTTTCATGAATGAGATAAGCAGAACTTGGCTGGTGATCAGAAGAACAAGGCTGTCATACAACATGCCCTCAATATCCTGCGCTTTGGCTTTGCAAACCAGCAAACCTAGGACATTCAGACAAAAGGCCAGACATCATACCCTCCATTTAATGGATTTGCACACCTACCTGTTTCATGGCTTCTTCTGTTCTGATCCATTGTTCTTCAAGAATGTTGTGCCATCTGCACATTAATATAGTTGCTGACCCTTGATTTTACCATTTTTTATGGAATTATTATAACATGCCCATACTTATGTTTGCCTTTCTGTCAAGCACAGTATCTGCAAGGTTATATGATTGATACCCAAGGTGAGAATAGAGAAAAACTCAGAGAGAACACTTTCATTTTAAGTACTAATTAATTTGCTCATTTTTGTTTGCTTCTTATGATGGAACTGACAGCAAGGGATTTGTATTCTTATTTCTTCTGCTGACTGCTGAGATAACAGACTGGCTGTGCCCTGAGTTCTCCCCCAGTCCTCTTCCATGTCCTTGTCCCCTGGTGATTTCTCTAATTTAAGAAACTGAAGGCAGTGGGATTTGGGCCTAAAAGTTCTCCTACATTTTCTGTTGATTTAAGTGGTTTTTTTTGGTACTGCTGAGTATAATTGTTTAGGGATAGATTCTCAGTGTAAACTGGCAAGAAGCCTCTGAGTGCTGCATAACCATGCCAATTTACACAGAGAATTTGATGTGATCTCAGAGAAGGGAGCATAATGCTACACGCAAAAGAAATTCAAACGTCAGAGAGAAGCAGACTGGCAAAACGCTCAAGAGAGTGAGAGAAAAAAAAACATATCAGAAAATCTGTTTTAATAG
>VZTO01025893.1:58415-82544 GCA_013400615.1 Syrrhaptes paradoxus
AAAAACCACCCGTAGTTCAAACGAGTTCTTTATATGTTCTTAACACCAGTGAACAGTTAACTTTAAAAACTAGACCTTACAGCAAAGTCTCGACCAGAAGCTAAGAGCTACAACATGCCCTCAATATCCTGCGCTTTGGCTTTGCAAACCAGCAAACCTAGGACATTCAGACAAAAGGCCAGACATCATACCCTCCATTTAATGGATTTGCACACCTACCTGTTTCATGGCTTCTTCTGTTCTGATCCATTGTTCTTCAAGAATGTTGTGCCATCTGCACATTAATATAGTTGCTGACCCTTGATTTTACCATTTTTTATGGAATTATTATAACATGCCCATACTTATGTTTGCCTTTCTGTCAAGCACAGTATCTGCAAGGTTATATGATTGATACCCAAGGTGAGAATAGAGAAAAACTCAGAGAGAACACTTTCATTATTGTTTAGGGATAGATTCTCAGTGTAAACTGGCAAGAAGCCTCTGAGTGCTGCATAACCATGCCAATTTACACAGAGAATTTGATGTGATCTCAGAGAAGGGAGCATAATGCTACACGCAAAAGAAATTCAAACGTCAGAGAGAAGCAGACTGGCAAAACGCTCAAGAGAGTGAGAGAAAAAAAAACATATCAGAAAATCTGTTTTAATAGCTCTGTAAGGGGCCAGCTGCAGGTAGTGGGGGAAATGACAGTGAAGCATAGCAAGCTGAGTTAATCTGTCTATCCCTTTGTGTGCATGAGGGAGGAGAGAGTACATATGATTCAGCTTCTTTGCTAATGCTGCGAGATGATTAAACAAGGTATCAGTCATTTTCTCATGTACTGTGAATATCACAGCATTCCTGCCAAGCATTTCTGTCATGCCAGGTGTTTGTTTTACAGTGCAACTAGGAAAATAATGTAATGAAAGGCTCATAATGCCGTGACTACACATAAATTCAGAGGCACTGTCTACCACATTCAGAAATACTTAGATTAGGTTAGACAGATCATCACCAACCTGAAGATCGCTTGAGTCTGGTTTATACCTGCCATGTGTCCACACTGTCTAAACTTAAATATTTACAGAGCAAAGCCAGTGTGGCCTTTTCTGTTTTGCTATATTTCTATAAGCAATGCTAATAAAAATCTGGCACCAGGAAAAAAAAAAGGAAACTCCTGCTATGGTAGCTAGTTGAGATCACTCAAATGTTTGTGAAGAAGGGAAAATCCTCATTAACGAGCCATGCATCTCCATCCTCGCCATCAAACTGCAGTCTGGAACACCACTGTCTAATTCCAGCAGTTTTTATTTGGAAGCTGTCAGGCGAACCGAAGTATAAGAACAAAACCTGGCAGCCTTCAGTGATCAGGGGTAGAGGACATGGAAGAGAAATAACAATTATTTTGCACACCTGGAAAGCTTGCAACTACAGAAACTGAACTAGAAGCCTGTGGAAGACTGTGCCATTCAGGAGACTCTGGGCACCCAGTAATAATTAAACAACTCCTGATCATGCTAATTTGCAGAATTAGTCAGGGTCTGGGGAAAAGATGAACTATTCAAGGTATTTTTAAAACATAAATTATACAATGCAAAGCAACATTCAGGTCTTCAGTTTTTGCCTGGATTTACTAAACAAAGAGCCTCTGGTCAGTCAGTAACTGCTGGAGATACAGTTACATGTATTGGGGCGGATAGAAATCAACCTTCCCCCTGCCCAGGTTCTGCCATGTCCAGAAGTATGGCATTTCCATCCATGAAATACGAATTAACCATTGCACAACCAAGTACAAATGCTATCAGTAATACCTATTCACTATATTGCACAGGGCTACAGCAAGTTGCGCTGCCTGTCACACAAAAATCTGTGTTTGTTTCGTAACCGGTCTGACTTCATAAATACCTTAGAAATGCAGTGTAGGAGAGATTAATTAATCAGATAAAAATGTGAAGAGAAAGCTGTGCTTAACAGATTTATGTGCTTTTGAGAACAGGTCATACCAAGTAATCAGATACAGATGCAATATACCAGTCTCACAGGAAATGTCATCTACATTATTTGGACCAGAGTCCATTATCAGTATATATATTAATGTATGTATAGAGAAATATACATAACTCTGAATGGAGGCTGTATTTTCCCACTTTTGAGGAAAGCATGGTTTCAGTAATAATGTGTTTGATCTCTCTGATGGCTAAGCTACTTACAAAATAAGCATCCACTACCAAAGGCCACTGAAGTTCCTCCTTAATTTCTCTAGCAAAGTGCTAATATTCCTCATATTTCAAATGCAGGAAGCCACACAAAATGTTGGTTCATACCACCAGATCTCTCTTCTATGCTCATACACTGCTTCATATCAAAGGGATTTCTGAAACATAGGTAGGATTACCAGAGGATAAATGATAGAACTACTCAAAGAAAAAAGTGAAAATATGTTTCTGTTACATTTAATCATCAGGGCATTTATACTAGTGCAAAATGACATTTGAAAAGCTCCCCAATTTCATTTGAAAATCGATGGTATAATGGCTTTGGAATTATGTCCACACATTGGAAAATCCCAAGAGCTCATCCCTTTGTTTGCTGCAACAATAGGTTTCAATTTTAAATCTAGGAAAACATATTTAAAAGAGGTTACAGTGCTGGAGCTACTTCTTCAGTGTTTTGACACTCAAACTGGACAAATCAGGTTACATTTTCCCCTGGAAACCTAATCTCCTATATTCCCCACTGCATCCAATCAACCATCTTTCCACTGACATTTTGAACATCAGAAGCTAGAGGGATGACATCTGACAAGGACTAGCAGAAATATTGTTCATTTAGTATTGAAAGCTGATAAAAAAATAACAGCCACATTTCCTGGATGAAGTTCTATGTAGTCTTTTATCAGGAAAGATGCCATAGGGTTTTAATTTCTTTCTGTTAGTGGGAAAGCTCTACCCAATTTCTTGCAACCATCCTACAGGTGTCCTCTGTGGTTATCACTATAAACCCTGGGCTGCCTTAATCAAGAGAAGTGGGGAACACGCAAGCTGTGAACAACATGACAATTCTTCATGAAAAGACAAACTCACCCAAAGCTTTGTGTATCTACAGAAATTAAGGTTGAGATTCATTTAATTTCTCATAGAAGATGGCATATTTTTAGAGTGAGAGCTCTCCTGTAGGTCCCATGGTCTACTGCTGATCAACATGGAACTGCAGAACTTCCTCGGTAGGATCTGAAATTTAAGAGACCATGAGGCAAACCTCCTTAGGTATTATTGGGGTGGAAAAGGAAGAGACTCAGAAGAAGACAGAAGCTTTCCTTAATTAAAAACAAACAAACAAACAAACAAACAAAACAACAAAAAAACCAAACCACCAAATAAATTTTTGAATTTTTTTGCATTTTCATTGTTTGTTTAAAATACTAAAATATATATACTAAAACATAGCAGATTTAAAAAAAAGTTTAACTTTTAGTATTCCATAACATTTAATTGAATATAAGTATGTTGGTAGAATTTTGGTAGAAAATGCTCATTTTAAGAAAACAAGGGGTGTTTAAATCTAGAAATTAAATAAATAATTCTCACACTTCCAAAATCCATGCTGTTAAGAAACTTCTATCAAGTGAAAAACAAATGGCATTGATCTATCTTCATTTAGTATGGAAAAACACTACTGTATTTATGTTAGCTTTTCTAGTATACAATGAAACATTTAAAAATGAACAGTAGCTTTCTCTTTCGAGCAAGACTTGAAATCAATTGAAGGGCAGAATTTTTGTATTAATAAGTGTCAATGAAGAGTTACTGCTGTAAAACAAAAAAAAAATGTATACATTTTAAATTATCACCAGTACTGGAATATCAAACACAGTTAAAATGCAGTCTTTATTGCTCTTTAAATTTGACTAAATAAAAAAACAAATTCCATCCCAAAGATATTCAAGGATTAACTAGAGCTTTCCTGCAAGAAATAGTTTTGTGGGTTTATCTGAAATTATGATGGTTAAAATGCAGGACCTTTATGACCTGCTCAATGGCAGGTTTACATTGAAACTGTTATAAATTATTACAGAGGTGAAGCCAATCTAAACAGTCCAACATAAATATATCTGCAGACATACTGGCTACTACATATTCTAAACACTGTCTGTATATGAATAAACAGAGCTTTCTAAATCATTTAAGAAAATGTATTTATTCATAAAATCAATAATATTTATTTTTGTGTTTGACAAAAAAAGGTCTATTATATCTAACTTATTGGAGCTTGAAAACTTTTTAATGGATTCTTATGTGGTTTTCCTACATCTGATAATGGTTGAGAATTTTATTCTGAATTATGTGAATGTTTCTAATAGTTTTTGTGTTTGACTAATCCTTATCTGCTTAAATTGTTATTTTATTAAATTTCACAAGTTAAATATTTGGGCAAACATACTGCACAGGGCTACATTTATTCAGCACTGTGTCAACTAAAACTTTTATCAGACTATAAAACAGATATAGGTAATATTGGAAAACAAATCCGTATTTGTGTGTTTCTACTTTCTTATTCACTTGAAACAGAAATAAAAATACATATTTCAGTTCATACTATTATAATAAGCATCATTTGTGGCAGGAAAGGAAATGTGAGATGTTAACACGTGGCCAGACCCTGGGTATTCCATTTATATGCATGAAACCATACAGGAAAAATTGCAGACTCAAATAAAGTTACGTATAATAAGACTGTTTGTGTTGCTTCCTAATTTCATACAATATTAAAAATATTATATCACATCAAAATTTCTCCTGCTAGCTTCCCAAGATTCCCATAGTGCTTTGCAAGAAGCAAACTATGCACTATATTAAAGAAAAAGAAATGCACAAAAGTTACATATTCAAAATAGAGTCCTGAAAAAACCTCTGTAAAACTATAGAAAATGGGACGTGAGAAAGGCACTAAGATCTACTGCACTGGATCTAGCCGTTGGGTTAGAGGAATCTTCCAGATAAACAAATGTAGCTGTGAAATAATATCAATGCCAATTTCTTCCCCTAATTTTGGTCATTTAAAAATCAAGTTATACAAAGAAGCCTGAAGTTTAATGTATTTTTTGAAACTCCTGGGGTTTTTATTGTTGTAATTTTGTGTTGTCTTTCCCTGTTATATAAATACCCTGTAACTGTATCTAATATTCATAAATGTGGCATTTACATACTGCTTTGCTACTTATCTCCAGCACTTCCTTCAGAAAATTCCCCCTTGTACCTGCTACAATACACCAAATAAATAAATAAAAATAAATTAAAGCACACTTTTAGTTTTAAAAATTATGCAATCATAGCTTTCAGTCCTTCATGTCCTACATGCTTCCAGTTTTGCAGTTATACTCATTTACTTTACCATGTAGCGTATATAATAGACATATTTTCAGAGCACTGGTTCCCTGTGCCGACGGGAACCGGTAGCTCTGTTCTTGCAGCTTTCATACATTGATTCTGGTTGTGCCCATTGGGGAGCTCCCCACTGATGCTGTTGCATGTTTGTGGGGAAAAGAGTTTAATTCCGTCTCAAAAGCATTAACTAGGGTTTTTTCCATAATTTGCTGGATAGCCAGGAAAGGTCTGAGGAAGGTAACAGCTCTTTGGGGTCAAAACTGCAGTCCCCGAAGAATTGCTGGATAAAGTATGTTTGGGGTTAGATTTCCTTCGATAAAGCAGAGCAGCTACAGGTAAGCTATAATACTCAGGGAGCCGGAAAGAAATGTTTTACATAGGAAAGGTTCCCTTCCCACCAGACCCACGCTGCAGAGTCTGGATCCTGATCTGAATGTCCTCCATCCCGCTGTCTCATATTTCTGCCCAGGTCCCTCAGCTGGGGTGGTAAGTCTGGGAGAGCCCGTGACACGGACACAGCAGAGGAGCTGGCACCGTCACTTCCCAAACTGCCTGCTCCACCTGGAACAGCCGTGTGCAGCCCTTGGATTTGATAAAATGATTAAATAAAAATGTGATTATAGTGGATCTTTGCCAGCCCACAATCTCTGGAAGTATCAGCAGCCAGGACAGTCAGCTATTTCACGCTGCTAAGGGGAGGTAGCTCGTGCTGGCTCCAGACAAAACCTCTGCGAGGCAAAGGGGCAGTTTTACCCACCAGCCAGCAGCAGGGAATGGATGGTCCAGCTTTCATCAGGTATGATAAGTGGGGTGCTGAGCCGTGAGTCACTGCTGGCTTCCCTTGCTACTGTAAGCACGGCTTCTTTGGGAAGCTGCCTTCTAAGATAGCACCGGTTGTAGAATAAACAACTGACAGCGTTCCTGCAGTTCTCACTCACTACTTCATTCCTACTGACGGGAAAAGAAACTGCAGCCGGTGCTGGTAGGGAAATAAAGATGATTCATTTTAATAGAAGCTAGCACAACAAAAGAGTAAAGAAGGTGGAAGATGTGAAATGAAAAGATAAAACTAATAAGGAGCCGCTTGTACTGAAGACATTAAATTTAAATGAAAAAGAGGGATTGGTGTTTAAAAGAAAGAAAAGTAATTTAAATAAAGAGGAGTAACCAAAAAGAACTGAAATAAAAAATAAAGTAATCTAAATCAAATTGTGTTTCCAAGTAAAAATATTCTCTAGTTGTTTAATGAGTTCATATTGTGGATGCAAAATAAAAAAAAAAAAAAGTCCCCTCAACCGAGTAAGAAATTCTTTTACAAAAGATAAATAGCAAGGAAAGCAAACAAAAAGAAGCAAAAAAAATAATGTTCAGAGGGACTAAATAATCTTTCGTAAAGAAAGAAGAGGTAAGCAAACTTTAAGCAAAAATAAAGCTCTATTTTACCTACTCTTTCAGGTTTTAAAAAGAGCATATTCAAATTGCATTTGTTCTTAAATTATCTGTAATGCTAATTTAATTATTAGCTCCTGCTCCTGGGCCATAGGTGCCATGTGAGTGTGTTCTCCATCCCGTGACAAAAGCCATGGTGTTCCCACATCCAGACAATTGTAATTCTAACAATCAGATCTCCGATTATGTATGTATTACATACAGCCTGTCAGTGATGAACTATGCAAATTATAAGATAGGCAGGAAACATATGTATTGTAAGTGATAAAATCATTTTTGTTCATATTTCTGTAGCTGCTGTGCTGGTTGATACTTTTCCCCTTCTGCTGTCTTTTACTCTCAGCTCAGAGATCTGCTGCCGACAAAAGCAGCGTGTTAATAAACTGCAAACCTGTGTCCATGACTCCACTGACAGGAGCAGGACTTAAACAAGCTGTACAAGATTTTTTTCTCCAAGTGAAGTATTACATAATCTAAACATTCTCTGATAGGAAAAAAATAAAATTGTCCAAAAAATAATTCTGAATGTGAGCCAAGTGTAGGCTGGCAGGGAACCATCTGACAGTGTAAATGCCCATTTGTCATCTCAGGGGAGTGTTAACTCCAGCACCTGGTTACAGCAATTTAAATGTCATCAAGGTAATTCCGTCATGGCCTACTGAAGGCTAATTAAAATCAATTGTTAATCACTTAAAGTTTCATTTTGCCCTGGAAATGTCCCAAAATACAGATTATCTGTAAGATTTAGTTGCCATGGGATTTTTGTTGAATGTTTTTGTAAAATAAAACACTTCCAGTTTATATTGTTGTTTCTGTTTTTTACTCACTTCCTTTTCACTTTATCTACTCCATTCTCTGCAATGACCAGGGTGGTTTTTTTTTAGGTCACCCCTTCAGAGATCAACCCAGCACCACTCCAGGTCACAGAGTGATTTGAGTTTGATTTAACAGGCATGCAAAGAAAAGAAACTCAGATCATTATTACTTCATGGGCTTTTTTCTTAGTGTGGTTCAGAATGGACATTATGCTTTAATGAAGGGAAATTCTAGTGATAAAGTAGCAGGAGCATTTTTTTCTTTTTTTTTTTTTTTAATAATATCCCTGTTGATACAGCAGTCAGATCAGTTGAAGGCAAAAGGAACAACACTTCTTGACATCTGGAATATTAACAACTGTAATCTATTTAAATAGATCTCCACTCTATTTCAGTTACCTACTGGTGTTGAATGCACATCCTTTTCTCCTCCATACATCTGACTCAATAATATTTAATCACTCTACTCAAATAAAAGTTAGATTATTTATAAAATAAATCTCTTCTGGCTCCATCAGTGAGCAGACCTCCTCCCTCCAACATTTGAGCAGGTTATTTCAAAGGCCCTTAAAGTTGCATTTCCAAAGAAAAGTTAAGCACTGACACAGCAAATCATCAGCATTAGCTGATGTTATCCAACCTTCCTTAGGCCAAGTCCTCTCTGTATCAAGTGATACTCACAGATGATGCTTGAGTGACTTTAGACCAGCTTGCCTGATTGCAGATTAGTTACATCATGAAGACCCTGAAAACATAATAAAGTTTAGACATCCAAGACTGATCACAATCAGGCTTCACTTTCATTTTCTTATTCTTTCTTGGGAGGAAGAACCAAGTAGGTGGCCCCAGCAATAAGGGGTTAGATCTCTGCTTTTCTTGGCTAGAGAATTTGGCAATTTGAAGTCTACAATATCTAATTTGCTTTATGGGAAAACAAAGTTTAAGCTCTGCTGGAATGAGTGAGATTATACTGGCTCTGGACTTTCTCATTTTATTTTTTGTTTCTGTATCCAGGAGCAACTGACGTCACTGCACCTGCTGTACACGTGCACATTCCCATCAAGGGCCAATAATATCTTATATTCCTTACAGTCAATCTGTGGACCTCATTTCCAGTTCGACTTTTCCAAATCAGAACTCAGTTTACCTAATTTGTTCCCTGCAGCCATACAGTTAAAAGTATGAATGAAAGATTGAGAGACCAACCAGTCTACACTTCTGAAAGTGTTCCTGAGATAACAGTCCAATTACATCAAATGAAGTATGGAAACTTTACCTTTAGTTTTCTATTTAATATTACTCTTTGAACTTTAGCCTGTAGTTGGAGTCAGAACTAATCGTGCTGAAAAAAAAATCAGAAACCTTGATTTTGTCTTCCCAGAATGACCTGAAAATCAGCAGAATTAACCTTCACAAGCTCTTCGGTTATCTTCAGTCCTGTCCATAGTCTAGTTAAAGGTGAGTTCTAAAAATCACAGAATCTGAATGACTGAGAGGTTCACCTAACTGAGCTAACTAAATAACATTAGATCATTGTGTATTCCGAACTAAACTCCAGTTTTATGAAAACCCCATCTTAAACCGAGTTTGTCAAAAAATTGCCTAGATTCTGACATCAAGTGTGAATACACCATGTTTTGTGAAAGCAAATCTGACATAATCATGAAAGGTTCTGTTTCATCATATACCAATAAAGCATTTTGTGAGATTCAGTATTAATCTGGACCAATAAAATAATGAGGAAGAAGATACACTGGTTGTATCAGGATGCACCATTACATTTTGTTTAATGTGAAAGACATTGACAAATATTTCTACATACATTAATAAAAAGCAATACTGTTATTTTATGAAGAGAGGGCAAAGAAAGTAGGTAGAAAGAATTCAGAAAGCTCATCTGTAATCAAACCATAAGACACTCGGAAAGCAATCCCTAAATCACCATCATGGCTATTTACAGACAGTGCCATGAAAGCAGATGCTGATGTGGAAAATACTATGTTTTTCCGTAACTGAGGATCTGCAGACTATAATTATTGTCCAAAGGAGTGGTCTGTTTCTGACAAATAAATGACACCCAGCTAGGCAACCCTGCCTAGCATTTCTGATTAATTAATAAAAAAATATTTTCAAAAAGTAGGTCTATTCACATATGAGTGCACGCACACAAACACAGAGAGGCTGGCATGGAATTAAAGGTGAGACGGACTTTTCCAAATAAAAATGCATAAAACCAGACTTTTCAGCTGAAATCTACATTTATATGCAAAAAAAAATTATTTTACTTATGTAAAAAAATGTCAGGATATAACAATTGCCAGAGAGTATGCTAACACTAGTCAGTAATAATCTGGTCCAGAAAAGAGTAAAAGGATTTGTATTTTCAGTGAGACATTCAGTCAGGTATTCTGAACACAATTCTTATCAGAGATTCGGTCTTTTCAAGACTGTGGAGACATGTCACAGTGACATGAGAAGACCATAAGAGCCTCCTCTGATAGCTGAAGATCAATTATTTTGGCAAGAAGATGGCAAAGGATGAAGCAAATTTGCTTAAACCTGTGCAGGAATCTTTGAGGAAAGGAGGATTTCAAGGTTTGCTTGGCCTACAGGTCTTGCAGGAGACCAGCCTGTAGGGACATCCCAGCTAGGACTGCAAACTGTGCATTTTAAACCTTGGAACAGGCAAGAGAAAATAGGAGGCTGTGACTGTGGGCTCTGCATTCTGCTTCTCTAGTAGCTCAGAGCAGAACATCAAGGCTCAAGTTTAGGGTTCAAACTTCCAACAAGAGGGTCTGGCTTCTACTCTGCCCGTGCATGGAGCAGAGCATAAAGGAACCACACTTCAGCTATAGCTACTACTATATAAATACTGGTTCTTCCTTCCTTCTTCCTTGTGATGTTGGATCAGAGCATTTTTCATGCAGTACCTGACAATACAGTTTGCTCACGGCACCTTATCAAACAGTGGAAGGGCTCAGTCCTACCAAATGCTGAGCACTTTTTCTGACAGGGCAAAAAACAGCGCAAGCCCATGCTCACCCTCAAGCATGCAAAGTTCCATTTACTTCAAGTACCACTTTTCTTGAAAGATCAATGTGTACTTAAATACTTTGCTGACTTGTGAGAAAGAGATAAACCTTATCCAAGACTTAAGTCTAAAAGAAACAAGTTTTAAGAAAGATACCTATATACACAATCCCAAATGCTCAGTGTTATGCAAGGATTCTAGCTTGTGCAATGAGAGGAATAAAACATAATGGGAATCATGCAGCCAAACACCTTGCCATCCAGTATACTGCATTTTTATTTCAAGACTTCTAAATGTTCCAACACTGACACAACTAAGTTGTATTTACCGTGGCCCCAGCCATACTGTCATTGTTCACTTTTGTTAATCACAAAAACACCAGTGGGAAAATCACAAATTCAGAAAAATTCAATATTTGTCAACAAAGGAAGTTTCTTTCCTACTAAGAAAATATTTTCACAGTGACTGTGTGTAATGCTCATTCTTTTCAACATACGTAGGGTATAAGAGATTGTCCAAGTGTGTCATATTGAACTGTATTGTTGATAATCTTCAATAGCGGAAGTTATATTCAGTGCCTGGGGGCTGTAGGAAGAGTTCAAGTGACTGTGGCAAGATTAATTCAGTGTTCTCACTGAAGTGTAGGCTGATGCTTACCTGATTAGTTTACCTATTCTCTCTTTGGTGAAATAAGTAGTATTTACATGCACATTGCTTCATCTTGTCCATACACTGCAAAATTAAATATTTATTTTATATATAATGCTTATATTATCTCATGATAACATGTATAAAATATATTATCTATTTTATATATACATGAGTTATTGATAGAACTTTGAACCTCACCCACCAGCTCTTATTGATGTGGCCAGCTCTTTAATTTAGTGGAACTATTTATAAAAAGAAAGATAAAGCCTATGTAAGATGGCTTACATTCGGTCCTCTAAAAGTTTGTACAGGACCCAGTCTAGACAGATCAGGTTATAAGGAGATCTGGGATGGGTTTTTCTCATCCAATATCCAACGCCACACTGAAATTTCTGCTTTACATGTCTATCTTAGACCAACCCTAAATTAACCTTTCACTTTAGAATCAGTTCAATAAGCACTTTAAAAAAGCCTTGCCTGGCACATTTCTATCACCACAGCAGTACTAAAGTGGCACTTCAATCTGGTCCACTATTTTAGGCATTTTATGGAGTCTGTGTGTATTTACTGCTGAGACGCATCACTACATGATCTGCAGCTCCAGACTGACTGTGTTTCTGTCATTATAAAACTGGCCTCAGTCTTTATTATCACAAAGCATATTGCAAATTTGTTTTGAAACTCTAACCAAATTAATGTATTAGCATAGTAATATTTCCATTTTATTCAATAATCAAGGGTACTTACACATTAAAACAGTAACTTAGAGCAGTATAATATTTGGCTTTAGCAATGGGGTTTTTTTGGTGTTACATAGGTCTATCAGTAAACAACTCAGTTTTTGTGTACATGCCTGATAGTTATTAGTGGTTTTCTGAGATAACTCTTTTGTTTAGGGTAATACTGTGTTTTGGGCTGCTTTCAAAAATTCATTCTTCTACCAAACCTACAAAGCTTTTGGGATGGTCAAAATATGTGCCTATTTGGAGCAAAAACAATTGTCAAGTTTATACTAGTTAAAAGACTGACCAATATCCCAAAGTGGCATTCTGGGAAATATGCAAATGAGTTTTCAAGTTATTTTAAAAATAATGGTATTTGACTCAGGAAGTTTATATTAGATACAATCTACAGTGAAGTTACAGTGAAAACCTCACTTTGGTTGATGGATGATAAGAATAAAGTTGTCCCCAGATGAATTGAGCTTTGTGTATATATCCACAAGCTATGTTCAGACAGCTTATTTCACATAAAATTCCCACATAATGCATGGTTTCATCTAACACTGATCCCAATCCAGTTGGATCCTAGATAATCAGGTTGGACTTTTCAGCTGAAAAAATACAGCAGTAGTATTTACAAATATTGACTACGGTTCAGGCTGTTGGGAATTTAAACATGTGACATGATACCCAGAGATAACTTGGGGGGTAGAGCTTCTTTCTGGACAGTTCAGAGTTTGGTATTTCTGCAAAGTATTTTATAGTTTTTTAAAAAAATGGTTTGTGGCAAAATGGGCAAATGCTCTTCATAAAGTGAACATAAATATTTATAAAATGAACAGCATCCAAAAATATATCCTCCAGAGTGGGAAAAACCAAATGTGGTGGTGCTAAAGTTAAAATGTTTCATTTCAGGTCTCAAAGTGCTCCTGAGTGAGAGACTTTCACACACACAAAAAGGTTTCAAATTATCAAAATTATTCTTATACCTATTTTAATCACTTCAAGAAAATATAAAATCATGAAAATATTGTGAAAATTGACCCAAAAGCACAAAAAGTTCAGATACGTAGAAAGAGTAAAGAAATTTTAAATATTTTTGATTGACATGCTTGTTTCAAGCTTCTGCATCACAAGAATATGACTAGCTCTCCTAAGCCCCACTGTAATACAAGTGATAAAAGCACCAATACTAGCATTATTATATCAGTGACAAGTGGTGTCCCTCAGGGGTCCATACTGGGATTAGTACCATTTAATATCTCCATCAATGACGTGGACAGGGGGATCAAGTGCACCCTCAGCACATTTGTAGATGACACCAAACTGAATGGTGCGGTTGACATGCCTGAAGGACAGGATGCCATCTGGAGGGACCTGGACAAGCTTGAGAAGTGGGCCCATGTGAATCTCATGAAGTTCAACAAGGGCAAGTGCAAGATGCTGCACATGGGTTGGGACTGTCCTAAGCACAAATACACGCTGGGTGGAGAATGGATTGAGAGTAGCCCTGCAGAAAAAGACTTAGGGTACTGGTGGATGAAAAGCTGGATGTGACCTAGCAATGTGCACTTGCAGCCCAGAAAGCCACCTGTGTCCTGGGCAGCATGGCCAGCGGGTTGAGGTAAGTGATTCTCCCCCTCTCCTCTGCTCTCGTGAGACCCCACCTGGAGTACTGCATCCAGCTCTGGGGCCCCCAACATAAGGACATGGGCCTGTTGGAGAGACTCCAGAGGAGGGCCACAAAAGCAATTAGAGGGAGGGACCATCTCTCCCTATATTTCTCATAGATACCTATTTGTTAAACTTTCCAGCAAAGACATTCACACTCCCTCCTATGGTACACCACATTTTTTTAAAAGAGTTTTCCATAAACATAAATACAACTATTGCAGTACTCTTTTAATCTCTTTTACTATATAAAGCTTGAAAGAATTTGACAGGGATCTGATTTTCGTGTATGGAAACTGCTGTGATGGTAAAGAGTATTGTCTCACTGTTTTCTTATACATCTTCCTATCTCCACATGTGTCAATCTTGTCTTTTCTCTTGGACAATGTTAACAGACTGGGCAGGGGTTAATGTATTCTCTCATGTTTCATTGACATAGTTCTGACCCATCTTTCTTAGGTATTAGTACAAAATAATAAATTAAAGCTAGAAATAATTTGAAGACTTATAACTAAAGCAATTAAAATTAATTTTCCTGGATTTTGCCTATTTGTTTTTTTCTGATTAATCTATCCATGTTATTAATTTCACAAACTAGATTTTTAATGTTCAGTATAAAATAATTGTGATGTTTTCTATAAGAGAATTCTGCTACACCATAGAATTCACAGAGGGTAATTTTTTGTCAATAAAGATATATTTTAAATCATGATAGAGTTTTAGTCCTAACAAGCTTTTTTTTTCAGTGCATCATTATAATTTTAACTACAAATATGTATACATTCATATTCAGTAACTCTAAAGGCATATCTTTGTTTCATTGCTGATTTCTTTTGTCCCTTACCAACAAAAATCAGTGTTCCTTTATGAGAACAAGCTAAGGCAATGGCTGCTTTCGTGGATCTGCTTTTCACTAGTACCATTGTGCTGGCAGCAGCAGGTAAACAAAAATAGAACAATGAATAGGAAGAGCAACTGCAGACCATTTCTTGTTCTTCTCAAAGCATGAAATTACTAAAATTCAAATTGTGGCAACTCAAAAATGGGCTTGGATCCCTCAAAATATCACTTAGCATCATGTGAATACCTGTGGTCTTTTGTTGGTTTGTCAGCTTTGTAGTCAGCCAGAAGAATGGCTGGCAGGCAGAGGGGAAGTGCAACCAGGGACGTTCACTTGGGATAAACCCCAAACAAAATACTGCTTTAAAGGTTTAAGTAAACTGAAAGCTAAAAGTTTTCCCTTGTTTGAATGAACACAGCATTTTATCTACTTTCCCTGCACAGTTTCTGGAGGAGATTGTTGGGGCCACTTCCACATCTTACCACTCCTGGGGTTTGGATGTGGGACAGGCTGTGACCTCCAGTTGGGAAGAGCCACTCCTGCCCTGCTCCCTCCCTGGGGACATGGGGAAAGGCTTGCTTGGCTCCTGGATTCATCAAAAAAGAAAATGTATTTTAATTTGTTTCCATTCAGAGATGAAGACACTATCTCTTTAGATTCCTGTTAATAAGTTATTCTCAGCTTTCTTCCAAAACACCCTGCTGACATGGCCATGCTTAGGCATGTCCTCTATGGCCATGGGTTCACAAAAGTGCTTTTCTGGGGAAAAACAATTCCTTCTCTCCATGCCCCATTTTTGACCACTGCCTCTTTTGAGACAATATAACTGTTTGCATAGTGATGCAGTGAACATAATTGAAACACTGAGATGTTAAGTCTCCAATATAAAATTTTTCCAAGCCAATGACCGAGTCAGAATAGCCATGTAGATCATCTACACAACAATAAGGGTGATGTGGGGACCGAGTACTAGCCATTTCCAACAGTAATGGAATCAATGTTTTTCGGTGGTCAGGTCATTTCTAAGCTTGAAGCGTTCATTTAGACACAGAAATAAGGGTTTAGATTTTTTAATTTGAGGTATGCTTTTTCAAACCTTGTCCATAATGCAAATTCAGCAGAATGAATGGAATAATTTAGAGGAATGCTGAACCACTGATTCTATAGAACAATTTAATTAAACAATAGACCAAAGAGGGAATGCAAGAGTAAGATACTTCATATTTGAATTAATTCTGTGTGTGGGATAGTGCTTAATATATTCATTTATTATATCTGTTAGCAGCTATGTGTTGTCTTAAAAAACAAACTGTGGCATAGAATTTCAAAAGCACTGGCTGCAGTTGGAATTTCTATGTATGGCTCTGAGTTGTTGAGTGTAATTTTAAAAGGATTAGTTATACCAAAATATTTTGTTAAACAGGACCATTATGCAAAAGGTTTTACCTGTGAAAGAGCCCTTGGAAGACAACTACCACACTTGCTGCTCAACTGATCAGCCTTATACTTTGGCCAAGAGAAATGGAAGAGTAAGAGTCATTCATTTATGCTTCACAGCAGTTTTGGTTTTGGTTGGTTGGTTTTTGGATTTTTTTTTATAATAGTGGTTGCCTTTCTGACTAACACATCTGGGCTTAAAAATGTTTGATGTTTGCCATTGCTGGAATAGACCTTAAACGGTTGTTTTCTCACAGCTCAGTTTGGGTCGGTTTAGCTGAGCTCTGTAAGATGTGCATTTCCTTTTGCCATGAGGTCTGAGGGCTGTGATCTAGTGGGGTTTGTTCAATTTGTCAGTAGACAGTGAAACTTGTTTATTAAAACAAACATAAGGAAGTTTTCTACAATTTATGAGCACATAATGGAACTCGTGAATGGCTCTCTTGCCTCTTAGTAAATGGAATACATGTCACAAAGATAGCCTTCATTCCTCCCATCTCTACAGTGTTTACTTAGAGTTGGCTGAGAACAGGAAAAGTAATTGTAAATTTTTTGCATCCTTTTTATTTTTTCTGTTAATTTTTTAATTTATTCTTATTATTTTAAAACAATATTCTTAATTATCGCTCAAAAAAGTAATACCATGCATTTTTTAAGAAAACATTTTCTTAAAGAAAAAATGTTAGCTTGTTATTTCCACGGGTACCTCTGTACAGAGCAGCTGTTTCTGAGTTTCTATAGCAGGAAGGGCAGTTAAACTTAAAGAACCACAGCGATGCGATATGGTGATGTGGATGAAGGGAAGTTATTCCTTGTACATCTTCCCTGTATAAGTGAATTGCCTACAGTGTTGTCAGACAATAACAGAGTGCAAGCAGTTATTAAACGTACACACATTTCATTGCCCAATCCTTGCCCTTTTCACAAATCTATTTAGCTCATTTTCTCTGTACACGCAATGCTACTTTCCCTCGCCACACATGGTTTCTGTCTTGGTCTGCCACCTTCCCTCACCTTCTACAACATTTCCCATATTGGAAAAGTCTGGCATGGTCTGAGTCCAGAAACAGTCCCTCCAGCATGTTGGCTGTAAATACAGTCTGAAGGTTCAAGGAAGGTTAAGAACTGGGAAACAAGAAAGTTTCAAGGCTTGGGAACACTTCCATTTCACAAGAAAAAAAAGATATATGAGGATAAAGAGAGTCTGACAAAGCAAAGTAATGAATAGGGCACAGGAACTGCGTGGGCAACTGCTGTTCATCTTTTTTTCCAACTTAAATGCAGAATGGCAGTTGAAGAACATGGAACAAACCACACAGAATAAGGAAAATTATTTTTCAAGAAATCCACAATTGTATAATTTGATTGCCAGAAAATATCATGGAGGACACTGGCTTACCAAGATTAAAAATATATGAATAATAAGAATATTAAATTATAGTGTTCAACTGGAAGCAAGAAAAAATATCCATTGAAAAGTCCACAGAAATTTCCTGCAGAAAAAAAAATTAAAATTGAAAGTGTCTTCTTTCCAAAATTTTCAATTTTTCACAAGAAAATTTAAAACTTCCAGACTGAAAAAGGAGATTAACAGACATTTTCAGTAACTTTTAAAATTTATTTTAACAGAAGTGGAAATTTTCTTTATAGAAAACACATTCCATCTTTATAATATCAATTTCCGCATTGTAAAGCAGAAGTCAGCCACTATGTGACTGGGTTAAGAATAAGCAGGACAGATCTTATGTCTGTCTCTTACAACCTTCTCCTTAGCAGCTGAACACTATCAGAAATAAGACTATGTGGACCACTGAGCTGCTTCAGTACCATAGTTCCCATGATCTGTATTTAGAAAATCTCCTTGATTTAAACATGCTCTGACTTCTATGCAAAAAGTACAATATATTGCACATATTGTTCTAACATACACATTTTGTTTTACAATCAAATTTCAACTCTATACCTAAATATCTGTCTTTTGTTACCATTTACAAGAACAGACATTGGCTTTCACCAGTATGTACATAAACGAAGCTGAAAAAACCTACACAGCATTTGTGAAACGTTGTAACTGTTTTCACCATAGCTCATCCGTCCCTTTATATATTTCCAAAACTGTGTATTTCTTCTGCTTAGTGAACAAAACAGTTCACACATTTAAAGCAATAATTTGTTAGAAAAACTTAGCTATTTTTTCTGTTAAAATGTAAATTTATAAGGTTTTACAGCTGAGCTTACTATGCTCATGAGGGTTAGAGCATATTTTTCTACAAGAGAAAACTACCTAAGGTTTGGGGAGAGCAAAATTTTCCATATTATTGGGTACAGTGGGACCAGCAAAATCAGGAAATTCATGTTTTATGAGTTTAAACAAAAATCAAAGTTACATAGTCATGCTAAACATCACCCTCTGTTTAGTAGGGCACTTCTGGTAAAAGGGTCTAAAATATTTAACAACTGTAACTTTGAACTTTTGGTTTCTTCTAAACTGTTATAAACTAAGCACCTGATTCAGGGAGAATAACTGGTTACAGCTTTGTGCAGACCTCTTTGAATTGCTTTTTTCTTGGGACTTTTTATAGCTAAGCACTTTAAAACCTGGAAAAAAAATGTATGTCCTACGTATTTATTGGTTATTCTGCAAATTAAAATCTCAAAGGACTGTCAAAACAATAAATTATATTTCAGTGATCTAGGGAAACAATTTATTAATTTTAAGATTCTTTGCTGTTCAAAACAAAAAAGGATCTTTAAGCCATGAAACTTTCAAATGACTACTTAAATGACTTACACAGCTTTCACTTACATAAATTCTTAGAGGATTTCTCAAGTGGAGCATTACTCAAAGCTTCTAAAGTTGTCAAAGGAGTCCTCCTTTCTATTGAGGTCTCGAGTTCTAATATCTCAGATTCTTTAGAAAAAGAAATCTTTAATCTTCTTAAAATCTCTGATCTGACACGTATATTTACTCCAGAAGAAATGTGTTTTGTCCTGAATATAGTTTCTTGGATGGTTTACACTTCAGAATCCACAAAAGGTATAATTTGTCACGTTTTGGTGGCAATCAATTCTGTCACTTTTTGAATGACAGGGAATCTTTAATAACTTGCAGTGTACCTTAAAAGTGTATGAAAATACTAGCTTTGACTAGTAGTGGCTTGAAAGAACATAAGACAATTTCAGAACTAATTCCTGTATAATTGAAATGTAGTTCTGATAATTTTTTACATTGCTATAAATCAGAGCTGTTGATGTGTAGCTAGTCCTTTTTCACATATAATATTGATGAAAGCTTTAGAAAAAAAATCCCTACTTGATCTGTAGGAGTTAGGATATATTTTTCATTTATTTGTTTATACTCTACTTAAAATTTACATTTGGATCTTAAGAAACCTCTATTAAATTAAAACCAACCATAAACAAATTAAAGATTTAGAAGCCACAAACATCGCGGACGGAATTTTAGCAAATATTTTGATGTCACTTAGTATAGTCAAGGAGAAAAATATTTCTTTTTACCCACAAAAATAATAAAAGGGATATATAGCACTTTATAATAATCCAAAGCTTCTTGAGGAAAAATTGTATTGCAGACTAACATATAACTCCACTGAAGTTACCAGGAACAGATTTGTCTAGTGATTTTAGCCTACATATATTAGGGCACCAGTTTTATTAGAGCTTAAAAAATAATAAGTATACATGTCCTTGTATTCCTTTAAATCCTTTAAAATAGCTGGTCTTGAGCTAACCTTACCATTTAGAAACAAAATATTGTGACACTTAAATATAAATGGAAAAACAGTGCAATCTGTTTGGGAGTGGGAAGTGGACACGGTCTTTGTATGAACATCCTCATTCAAATACGCCCAATGTGGTTATCAGCTCTAGCTCCAGAGCAGAACTCCACACACAAAGGATACACATTCTCCCCCTTCTATTGATCAACTATTACATACACACAAATGAAGCTACATAAAAAACTATTAAGATAAAAGTTTTAATTCATTCTGTCTGTATTTCTTTAGTTGTTTGACATGAAGATTTTTGTTACAACATACCACATGCTAGAGGGCACAAGAGACTGTTTTCATTGTGCAGTTAAAGGAACCTATTAGAAATATGAAATCATTATTTCTGGAGGATTCAGGACATTTTTTTTTTTTATTTTCCTGTGGACAGCTGCTGGCTATAGAACTGAGGCAAGTTTAGTTCAGGAAAATATCCTAAGTAATGGAGCCAAAGAGGCTAAATCGGAGTGGTAAATATTGCTAAGCCATCATTACTTGCTAAACAGCTATTAGTCATCCCTATTTTTTTACTGCATGCTTAAAGTTCTAAAGAGCCATTGCTTGCAATACCTTTTATAACAAAACAGAAAAATCTATCCTCTAAAACCACACAAGTCTGCCAACATAGCCTTGAGGGTCTAGTTTAAACCCCTAAAGTAAAGAATTCCACATTTCAAGGATTTAAGTGGAAATAAAATAAAATCCAGGCTCAGATTTTCTTCCAATAGAACACTGGTGAAGAAACAGATAAATACGAAGAGAGAGGGAAGGGCTCAACGTAGAAGAGAGAGCATGAGAAAAAGACTTGCAATCACTGTGTAAAAAAAAAAAAAATTCAAAACATCCAGTCATAAATACTTCATGCATGAGGACTTCGTATGCCTCATAGAGTTTATATCTATGTAAGATTTAATCCAGGGCATGGCTGTCTGTCTGTACGTCTTGCTGCAGATGGAGTATTGTAACTCTCATACTTTATGTTGCTCTTTTTTTCCAGAAAGAGAGAGCATCATTTGAAATATTTGCCTCTAGAGAAGTGCAACTTGTTTAAAATGACCTAGGAATAAACGGAAAAATCCTGGTAATTAACCTTATGTAGTCAGTAAAAGCTAAAAGCAAGATTAAAGGAAAAATAAGTTGGTGTCCAGTGTATTTAACTAGTTTGTGTCTGTTTTATTTATGGTCTGAGAAAAGAACGTATCAAACCAAGAAGCAATGAGTGTTATTTGGGAACAAACAAGTTCGCTGTGGTTTGGGTAGAAGATGGAAAAAGAAGTCTAAGAATGACATTTGCTATCAAAAGGGGTGTCAGACTGCAACGCTGGGAGAAGATCTGCCCTGTTATCAAACTACTGACTTCTGTCAGACGACAAGAAGCACATTAAGTTCATATGTGTCTTCACCATTGATTATAGCATGGTGCATATCTCTTCCCACTTAATTATGGCTGCCATGGGTATAAAGCACCAAAGCTGTGTGGCAGAACTAAGACACATTGGCAAGGATGAGCCTCAAATGCAAAGTAGCTTCAAATGCAAATCCACCAAAAATAATAACTGGACAGATCAGATTTCTGCTTATCCCAAGTCCATCTCAGATGGGACTGAGGGACTGCTAATTAGGAGACCAAACTGAAGATGCAATCCAGCGATTCAGAAAGTTGACTAAACATCAGTTATTCAAACTGAGGGGTAAGGAATTGATCCTGCCTCTTGAAAAGTTTATTCAGATAGAACAAAAAACTGCCAAAGCACAATTCTCCCTGTAATTATGACAAGCAACAATCAGACATTTGTCTGCCATGAGTTCTGGAAAAATCCAGATGTATGCTGGACATGGAGACTACAGTATGCTGGATACTACAAAATTACTTCTCAAAAAAACTAGGAGCAAAAATTATTTTGTTGTACGCACTAGAGTATGAGCTAGAGTATAATGAGCACACTGAATAGGTGTTAAAACCTTTTCTTTCATACATGTGGATAGTAGTCATAGCTGAAGTTCTGGATATTTGGTGGATTTACTTCCAAGTACTGATGAGTTTTAACACTAATATTTCAGATCTAGTTCAGAACATATATATATGTATTAAAGAAATATTTGTTAGCAGAACACTTGTATGGTTTTCTCAATGTAAAACTGAATGATGTTAGTAAATCTACAAAACTTTAAATAGTGTAGTTCTGGGAGTTTACCCTGAGTCATGTTTTTTTTGGGTGCAATTTTTTTCATATTAAAGAAAGCACACATCACAACACATGCTAACAGATGCATTATTGTACCTGGTCAGGAAGTGCTCAAAAACGAACACTGGGGTGGCCTTGATGGCTCAAACTTGGACATCTCTGCTATCCAAAGTTAGGAGAGGTGAATCTTGGAATTTTTCTGAGTAAGAGAGTTTTTAAGGTCAAGTTAACCCACTCACAGAGAAGAGAATCCAGGCTGCAAGCTCATAACCAACCCAACATATTGTGGAAATCCAGTAACAGAGAAACAATGTGTTGTAATGATCTATTTACTTAGAGTTCATTATTCAGCTGTCAGACCTCCCTGCACTGTCTTGATAGAGCTCCAGATGGAATGTGTATCCCAGCCAAGAGGCAAACTGAGCTGTGACTTCAGCTGCTAACTGGACGTTTTTGTTTGTGGAGGAACTGTTTTTCTTTGTCATTAAAAGGCACCTAAACAAGAGGCTGTGATTCTGTAAGAGGTGATGTAATGTGGTGTGAGAAATACTTCTGTGACATAGTGACTGTTCTGATTACAATGACATGCTTAAATGCTATTTCACCATCTTTTGTCTTCAACCAACACACANCTCTGTACTCTTTTATTTAAGTCTGGCTGTAGAGAAATATTCCCACAGCCCTGAGAACAAAGAAGATGAAGAATTTATGTTAGTAAACAATCATAGAAAAATTATAGTAAAGAAATTATATTATTATGCTGTGCTTTGATATATTTTAAGCATGGAAGGGCTACTTATAGTCCCTGTAGCCTGAAATTAGTACACTGAATAATATCTCAGGCAAGTTCAAGCTCTGTCGTTATTGTGGGACGAGTATAAAAGAGCACCCTGAAGCTACAATTACTATAGGCATCTCTAAGACATGCAGAATGCACATTTCAAATTATATCTTATCCCACAGAAGACAGCTGGGGTGACACAACACTCAAAGGCAATTAAAAACCAGATGAACAATCAAGAATCTGCAACATTTGAGAGAATCATTAAAAAGTTACAACCCATGAAAGAAAGGAACATAACAAACCAACAGAGACACCAAAACAAAGTAACAGGTGTTCATTGGTCCATGTATGAATGTCTCATCACAAACACGAGCATTTTGCAATAATCTGGCCAAACACAGGTGTATGGCTTTTTTGTGCAACTAAGGAGAAAAGAAACCAAACACTTTTTCTCCAGTATATCTGTTCCCTAACTGTGTCTGAAAAGATATTCTCCTCCCACTTCTTTCTCTTGCAACACATTTCCATAGGCCCCCCTTCTTCCTGTGTCCTTAGAGCAGGCAATCTACACTAGTGCACCGTGATGAACTGATATTTCCTAGTCCATGAGATGTAAACACAAAAGCAGCTGAAGAACTATTTAGACTAAATACCAGTCCAAGAAAAAAAGTTATTAACCAGGTCATTGAAGCTGGGAATTAGAAGACAGACTTATGTGTCAGAGGAGGATCTGGACCAGCCTTGCAACACAAACAGCATTTGCAGTAAAAGCTTCTCTTTTTCAAGATGTTTAACCAATTCAGGAGTGGGACTTTTATAGTTAGTTAGTATATAGAGGACTGGATGCTTGACGTCCATGCCAGCCTTCTGTCATGTAGGCCTATGCTCCTATGTTGTACTTAACATTTTTTTTCTCAGCCTTGGAATTGTTTTCCTCTTACAGATAGAAATTTCTAGCAGAACTCTCATAACATTTATAATNATCTAACTTGAAATAAAGTGCAGCTCAAATTTATTACCTAAAATGTTAATTCACTCATTTGAAGTAGTGTATGATTCTCAGTGAAGCAAAGTTTGGGCATCTCTCTTTTAAAGATTGAAATGTTACATGGTCTCTTCAAAGCTCCTTTATTAACATGGATGGATTGACATTGAGAAAAACCATGTACTCTGTGTATTTGTATTCTTTATTTATCTGTTTAGACTTTTTCCCCTCCTGGTGCCTTTCAGATTCTCTAGGCATATTAAATGCATTAAAAGTACACATTTCAAACAAAACACATCAAAAGGATCATAAAAAGACAGACCTCTTAAAAAAAATCTCCTAAAATACATGAGACATTGTAAAAAGTGTGCAAGAAAATCATGTGAGGCCAGGAAAAATA